>JANHGN010018295.1:205768-243352 GCA_024605025.1 Megaceryle maxima
TATGGCAAGAAGCTGAGAAACCTGTTTTTCTAATTAGGCAGAATATTTTAAAAAGTAAATAGTATATACTTTCTTCTGCAGCACCTTCTCTTCACCAATGACAGCACTGTGAGAGCAAGCCTTTATTATCCCTGATCATGCCTTTATTATCCTTGATCATGCCTTTATTATCCCTGATCATGCCTTTATTATCCTTGATCATGCCTTTATTATCCCTGATCATGCCTTTCTTGGGTGTATAGTAAGAAGACCCAAATTGTAACTCTATATTCAGGCACTTTAACTGACGCTTCCCAAGCATATGCACGTTCACCCTGTGCATTTTTACAAAGTAGTCCTTGAAGTAAAATGCAGGATTTTGAAGACCTAATTTTTGGCTTGCTTTCCTCTTTGCTGAAAGTATTTGTCTTGAATGTACAAGAAGAACTGCTCTGATGTAGGGCAGTCAAAAAGTACAAAGTGTTTCTCTTCAGCTGCTTGGAAGAGGTTAAAGCTCTCTGCCCAGCATAATGCCAGGAGTGTGCAGAGAATCCATTACCCTCCATAACCCTCTAGGTAGTGAAGAACCTGAATTCTTCCTTTTCCAGCTGTGCCTTTCTCTGTTTATGTTTTTTCTTTTATGAGCCTCATCATAGGTCTTTAAATATGGGATGTTGTTTGCTAAGAAACCACTCCATTATTCCAGGAACATATGTTCGTGACAAGTACAAGTCATGAACGTTTGAATAGTCTCCATCTGGCATGAATTAACATGGTATCATAATAAATGAGAAGTGTTAATACTAAGAAGCTTGTCTGGGAATTCTAGATTTAACCAATATTTATAGTTATATATATGAAATTTGGTTTTGGTTGTGCTTTGAAGAGCATAGATAAAAGTATGATTTACCATACCAGAACTGACTGCAAGCCATAGGATGCTTCCAGTAGTGTAATTCTTGAAATAACCTGATTATAAAGTACAGCATCTGTGAAATCCCTGGGTGCTTTCTAGCTCGGAAAAATACTTCTAAGGAAAATAATAAATGCAAAAATAGAATATATTACTGTATGCTGTAGTGAAGACAGCAATGCATGGGTGCCAACTCAGCATTATTTGTTAACATATGTACTTTAAACCCTTCAATGCCCCTTGAGTATGTAACATATATCTAGCATCCATATGGCCATATGGAGACACTGCACTCATTTAAATAACAAGTGCACAGTAAAATTATCTTGGCCCCAGAGTGTATGTTGTTTATAAAAGTGAGCTACTCTTACTTCCTAAATTAAACTAAGAAATTACAAAAAACCAAAACCACCTACTGAACCTTAAGCCGAAACTATTAACTAATAGAGATTTTGAGACAAGATAACACTTAACCATAATATAATAGACATTACTATACTCAATACTACATATACTGTAGAACAGCCACATATAATTTTTAAAGTCAACTTTCTTAGAGCAGCTTTGTCCAAGTATATATAAAGTTTTGCTGTACATTTCTGCAGTCGTCAGAAAGCTTCTTCAATTTTGACAATCGTGCAATATTTTTGAATGCATGGAAAAGATACATAGCATAATGCCATTATGAAAGCTGTACTTTTTGTTGCAGTCTTTGCTAATACTGATATATTTAAGAACACAGAAGCCTTCTACGCTTGAGGTAGACATGATTATTTTTTTTCTCATAAGCTTTCCTATTCTGGTTATTTTCCATTTAAAGTGGAATTTCCTCCTCTTCTTGGACTGCACACAGTTGCTACCTGAAGTGGAGTAATTTACAATAAGAAAACTGTTCTCTAATTGGTATAAAAGGAAGTGAAAAGGCAAAATTATAAAGTAAAAATCTTACAATATTCAATGTAAAAATGTTCAGAACAGCATATTAAGATCAATGGAGATTCAGAAATGATGAAAGTTTTGGGTAGGATTTCTGAAAGTGCCAGAAAGATTTAAGCCAGAAGACAAAACACCAGAGTTTCATCTACTGACTGAGGTGAACTTTCCCCAGAAGGGTAATGAGCGAACAAAAAGTAATCTTTAGACCCAAAGGAACAAAACCAGTGTAATGTTTTCCTTTTGTTTAGTCTTTCTTACTCAGTTCTGCTTTACAGCACGTCAGAGTATCTCAGCTGAAATGCAGCGTACTTTGTTGTAGACTGTCCTGCAGCGTGTTGGTTTGTTGCTGTATAGCAAATGAAGTATTAAGTTGTCAAATTCGAACGTCTGCAAACGAGAGCAAATTACACCTGCCTATAGCACATTTTACAAATGTGTATTCATTCTGTACAGTATTGTGTTGTCCAGCTGGTTAAAAGATTATGAAAAACATTCACTGATCCAAAAAGTATAATTTGGAAATTTCAGGTAAATCCAAATGGTTTATATAGCAATCCTGTAATTCAACAGGTGATTCAAGCTATTCAGACTTTTTTCTTTTTTTTTTTTTTTCTTTTTAATTCATTCTCAGTAGCTGTAGTTAAAAGGACAGAGAGTTATGTTCCAAATTCCTCCCAAATCTTTGGTTTGCTGTAAGTCTTTGAAAATGAACGTGGACTGCAATAGTTCTGGAATCTGAAACATCTTGTTAGACACAGGCAGTGCAGTGCTCACAGCATGTGACCAAAAGGAAACTTTGAGCATGTTCAGAGGCTAAAGACAGCCTCAGGTGGAGATCTCAGCTGTGAAGAGTCCTGGAACCCTCACCAGATCATTCTCCAGCTCACATTTTTGTCATACCCTGCTGCAGCAATTTCCCTGCAGTAGTTCATGGTGTAGCGCTTCTGAGGAGATACACCTTCATTAGGAGACAACCCTTTGGATTCCTTTGCACTTGACTAAGTTATTCTATGTAATGCCTTTTATTCTGAGGAAAATCAGAAAATGTGCTGCCATGAGGAGCTGAAGAAATAGAAATACACAGAGCCATGAGTTTTCTGAGAATTTTCAACTGCAACTCCTGTATTTTGGCTGAACCTCCTGTGAAAGCCGGTAGAAGAGAAGCGGGATTTCTTTTCCTTCCTCTAGCCGTGAGTGTGACACTATGCTAGAGTCACTAGTAGAGAAGGGGCAGAGTCTGGCAAATTGCATAATTCAAGTCCTGTTTTTAATAAAGGTCCTAGGATTTGGCAGTGCGGAAGAAGCAGATGGGTAGTGAGCTGGCAGTCTCGGCTGGCTGCCACCCACAAGTAACATACAGCCTCCTTGTTTAGCGTGTCTGGGCGTAATTTTCACTGACATACAAAGTAGTATTTTTAGGAGTGAAGTCAGCTCATTGGCTGAACAGCATTGTTTGGCTTGCTGAAATGATTCCCAAAAGCACTCACTGGTTTTGAGAATGGCACTTTCCTCTTTGCAGAACGTAATTATTCTGCATGGTAATGACTGTTTTGAAGGGCAGGTCAGGTAGTCAAATAAATGTGTGGTTGGTACTTTCTGATTGTTTCTAAAATAGGCAGGCCAATTTCTGCTGAAGGAGAGTGAGTCTGAAGTGTGCCAAAAATCATTTTGATTTGCTAGAGAAATTCCAATAGCTGTAAGCACAGCCAGGGGAGCCAGGCTAATGTGTGCAGCAAAAATCATCATGTAATGTTCACAATGTGGTCATCTTATCTTTGTGCCTCTGTGCAGCCCATACAACAGAGACAAACGCAGAGAAGCAGCAAAACTGGCTCTGAGTTGTGACCCAAAAACATAAGCGGTAGAAATAACAAATAATTGTGTTTGTGCAGTGAACGCTGCTTTTGTAGGCGTGTGTGCAGAATTTAGTGACACCAGGAAGAATAATTATTTTCCATGGTTATTTTCCATTTATAACAATGAGAAATGCCAGAGATTTTAAATAAGGATGATCCCTGGTTTTGAAACCATGTGTGGCCTGAGAAGGCTGCATTACATAAAACTGTACCCAAATACCTGTAAGACTCTTTGAAACATTTCTGAACAATTGAGAAACAGGTTTGTCTGGATTTCAGAAGGAATTACTTTCCTTAAGTTACTAAAGCAATCTACAAAATTCCATCTATAATTACTGAACACGGTCAAAGAGTGAGGAATAATAAGAGGAAAATATGCTGAAAGTTGTTGCTCTCTGACAGTGTATAATGAGCATGTCAGGTAATACAGCATTTCTGTATGGCAAAGAGCAATCTTTCATCCTATGTCAAAAAGCTTCTCTAAAGTGCTTTTCATATTAAATGTGTCAGATATATATCAAGTTTTTTCTCAATTTTATGAGGCAGAAAGTGAAGAATGAGTTAGTGATATGCTAAGATCACTAAGAAATCAAAACCAGAACGAGGAGCTCAGTTCTTCTTTCAGTCCCTTCCTTTACTCTCCTGACATTTTAGGAGTTTTTCTTTTTAAATAGTTTTAGAAATGGAGGAATAATACATTTAAAGACACTCGGTATTACATCCAAGCCAGTGGGGTTAATTCATTTCAGCATGTGCCTATCATTTTGTGCCACTGAATGCTAAGCCCTCGTTTTACAATTCATCTAAATGGATTTGTTCCCAGCTTCCCAGTAAATCTATTTTATGAAAAGTTCTGAGCTCTCAGCAGTGTTCTTGACAAGAATCGGGATGAATCCAAGATACTTTGGGTTATACTGTGAAAACTGAAGGAGAAAAAGCCAGTGGTTGAGTTCTTTTAGAGCAGTACCAGGCACGAGCACTCACTCTTGTTTTGGTTTTATTTTTTTGATCATTGTTTTGAGAGTGGTGGTGGTGTGGCTAAAGATGGAAGTTCTTAAATCTTACCTTTCATCAGACCAGAAGTATTGCTGAAAATGAGACAGTGCACTTCAGTGCAGATGAGGTCATCTTCACATTTGACACAGAGCTGTCAACTCAGATCTGAGGCTGGGAACCACAATTCAGAGTTTGGCTACTGAAAGTTGTGCTTTCTGCGGAGTTTGAGTGCACAGCCTATTCATTTCTTACTTTCTAACCACCCTTTAATTTTCAACACATGTTCACATATCTGTTTCTCTTCATCCCATAGAGGCTTGCAATTTTAACTAGCCATAGTAATCAGTTCAACTGTTGAAAGATAAAAGCAGTTTGTACTTTACAGCAACGAGGGATATGATCAGGGGAATTGATGCTGACCTTGTTCCTCTTGACAGTTGTTCCCAACCTGTATTTAAATGAAGTTCGCTGCTTTTGTTTCATTTCCCTAGAAGCGCTTGTGTGCCTGAAATAATGAATTGTTCAAATAGCAATTTTAACCTAGGGCTTGAAGCGTGAAGTTTCATGACACCTTGGAGTTCATTTAACAGCTTGCTGCTTCCTACTGGGCTTCCTCTCTCTCATCCTGTAGTCCAGGCGCTCCTTCTGCTTCTCCTGTGCCAGCTCCAATACTTGTCTTTTTTTTTTTTTCTCCTGTCCTCCTGAATTGATATTTTGCTGGCAAAAAGCTGAGCCACTTTCCTGGGAGCACAGATGAGTGTGTGGCCAGTGGAAGAGAAGCCCAGAACAGTGGGATTGCCCCTTTCAACATCAGCAAGCCCTTCCATCTTCTCAGGTGCCTCCCAGGGTCCACCTCAGGGTGTATTTGGGCAAATGCTGCAAGCTGCTGCCAGCACTACTTCTGCTGCCTCCTGCCCCAGGTAGCTCATTTCTTACATTGTGCCAGTCCTGGAGGCCCTGATATGGTCCCTTCTGAACTGAATCAAGGATCTGATGTGATTAATGAGTTTTAAAAAAAGCAGTAATTTTGCTGAAGTAGTTCTACCCGTTTCACTGCAAGACTACATATCATTACTCTGGTGTCACAGCTCCTGGTGTACCTGGGGTTTCTGCTGACTGAGGGACAGTTACAGGAGATGTTTTCGTTGCTATCACCTTGTCTCTGCTGATGTAGAGGCTTCTGGAATTATTCCAGAAAATCAAAGCAAAATACTGACATTTTTTTAAACTTCTGAGACAAACCTGACATTTTTTAACCCAGGCAATTTCAGTTAGCTGCCATAACCATGAGAAGCCAGAAGCTGCAGCTTAGAGAGTAGGAGTTCTTAAGCAGCTTTTTAACTGAAGAAAACAAATCATCAAACTACAAAGTAAACTATATTGACCCATTATCATTTTAAACAGACCTCAGAAAATCTCCTTAAAGCCTCATGTATTCTGTACTGTTAGAAGAATCAAGATCTGCATTTTCCATGCACCCCTGCATACTCTTCCTGCCTAAGCAGAAAATTGCCTACTACTTCCAGGTACTATTGCCTGCCTGTAGAACATGTTTACTGCTTTTATGATTCTCTGACAAGATCTACCATGAGAACTGATGGTACTAATGCCTGATGGTATAAATTTTGGAAGCTTTTGAGTAAATGAGAGGATTGCAACATTTGACTCCTATCTAATTTATTAGGGTTTCATTCTCGATCTATTTAAGCAGTTCTTTGCTGAAAGCAGATATTTGCAGAAGGCTGTACTCTGTAGTGGTGCCCATGGCTTCACCTTTTTCCTGCAGTAGTAGTAATGTTGTTACTAACTGGCAACCAAAACAGCTGATGTTGGCAGAAAAGAGTTTGCAAACTTGACTAAATGGGATTTAACAAATTAGATTGAATCAGGTTATGTTGCAACTTAATTTTGTTTTGCATTTTAAAAGTTGTCCTGTAGTGATATTGAGACACAATGCACTATTATATTAATGCATGATCACATTAAGGCTTCTGAATGTATCTCTTAATTTTATAAAAACTGGGCAGCAGCTTGATGGAGTGCGGATTCTGCAGTTGTTACTGACTCTGAGATGCATTTAACTGGCTTTTTTTCAGTTTGAGAGGGTAAATTTCATTTATTTTATTTGTAATCTATTTAATTTAGAAAATGAAAATATTTGTGCTAAGGCTCTTTGAATCTGTTAAAAAAAAAAAAAAAAAAGCTCAGCTGTACCACAAAAATGCTAAGCTCCAAGTGTTTTACCATTTTGTGCTAATTTTTTGTTGTCTTTTATCAATGCAGCATTTTGTAATTTTACAGGTTTTTTGGTATAAATCGAGTCTGAGGTTTTTCATTAGCAAACTTTTATCCTAAGTATTCCTTCAGCTTGTTCCCTCTCTTTTCCTAGAAAGACTTTATGTTGTTGATAGAAATTGGCTTTTATTCTTCGTTGAATTGCTTGAACAAGTTGATTCTGGATTTATTTGTCAAGTGCAGAAGGTCTGCCCAAAAATGTCGCCTCTGCCTGATTCTCTTCACGATGTTTGACAATCATGGTGACAAGTAACCTTCAATAAAAACATAAAGAGATTTTACACTTTAAACGGGTTGGTCCAGTGATTTGCACTTCTATACAGCTTTGAATTTGCTGTTTCTGCTACTCTGTTGACCTACCTATAAATGAAATGAACCTGTGTTTGTAGATGCCTGTCTTGATACATTGTAGTTTTCATTGCAAAAATATGGAATAGCCTATGATCTTTAGAACCCCTCTTGCAAAATATCATTTTTATAGGTTGGACTGGAGATATACAAAGCATTTCTTCCTCCTCGATTTATCTGTACCTCTGTGATGCAATGTATGGTTTCTGGGTGTGATTTTCCAGAGAAGACCAAGACTTCCTCTCCCAACTCGGTCACAGAACTCAACTGTGAATGGTGCCAAGAGTTTGTGTAGGAACTGGTTTGAGATTTAGGGAAAAAAATATTTGAGTTGTCAATAGAGATGTAATGAGCCACCTGAATCCTTAATGTTCAAACTGCTTACTTTATCAGTCAGGCTTGTAACTGCCAGGAAAATGTTCTTTCAGCTATATTTATGTAGAGCATCCAGATGTCAGTTAGCTAAATCACAGTCATATATTCTCTAGAGAGATTTTAGGTCTTGTTTCTAGTTAAACGATACAGCAGGTGGTAATCAGAATTCAAATCAGATGTCAACTACAGCAGAAGTTTTCGTCATCTTTCCCTCCATTTTTTGCATGAGGCGGACAGAGGAAAATATAAAGCGGTGTGGTAACACTTTGATAACTACAGTAAAAGAGATTTTACTACAGCATCTCTTTTTCTTTTCCTTAATCACATTTCTTAGCAGTTTATTTTGATTTTTCTGAGTTTCAAGAACCAACTTGAAAACCTGTTTTAATAATTAATAAATTGTAAAATCTAAAGGGAAGAATTAGAAAAATAGTAAGGTATGTGTACATTAAATAAACATTTAATTAATTAAATATTAAATTAATTTGTTGTTCTGAATTTTATAGAGAAAGAGCAGATTGAATAGTTTCCATATTTTTCTCCTTTACTGGTACTACTTTTTCATAAGAATTATAGAGTTGTGTACTTTACCTTTAGTTTTTTTATGAAACCACCACTACTTTTTGGAAAAGATAATTTTTAATTTCCTTATAACTAAATCTGAATATTTCATGTTTGAAGTCTTTGTGGTTATTCAAAATCTATGAATGTGGCTTGATTTGGAATGTTTGTTGGTTTAACAGGTCATAGTTGGGTATTTTTCACTGGATCTTTGGTAGAAACATCTTTACATGTAGTTCTTAGTTATCAATTAAATTTATTCATTGATCATTGTTTTATACAAAAACTATATATTTTTTTTATTCTTTTGCATAATGAGACAGTGTCTTGGTTTGAGTTAGAACAGAACTAATGCTGTTCAATGATTTTACTTTTCAGTTTAGTCTCTTCTAACTTCACTTTCTGATGTTAACAGCGTATTTTTGCAGTGTCTGCTTCTAGCAGTGATAATGCTCAGTATTTAGAGTTAGTTCCAAGGATTGGTGTGCAGACCAAAGCCACTGCTGGATCTTGTGCACCACACAGAGGGTACAGAAAGAAAAATGCGGCACCTGGGGGGACGAGCAGACGGGGCAGGTGACCCTAAATTGACCAGCATGGGATTCCATCCCATATGTGTTATATTCAGTATAAAGTTGAAGGATCACAAAGGTCAACTCTTCTTCAGTGGCTGACGTCTGAGGAGGACTCTATTCGTTCTGACTTTGATCCCAATCTGTGTGTTCCTGAATGCAGTTCCAGAATCCAGCTCCTAAAACTGGTTCCCGTCTACTTCTTGAGTCCAGTCTGTGACTTTTCCAGTGCCTGCTCCACAGCATCAGTGGTTACAATTTGCCATCGAGGGGGCTGGGTTCAATATTGGGTTTGTTTATATTTGTATATATTTCATTGTATTATCATTATTATTATTTTAATTAAAACTGCTTTAGCTTTCTTTTCTAATCTGTAAGTCTCTCTCCCTTGTTACCTTTCTCTTCCCCTTTGGGAATGTAGAGGGGTTAATGGAGAGCAATCTGCCCTTCAGCTAGTGGTTGGTCTGGCTCTAAACCTTGACAGTCAGAAAACCACAGAATCATGCTTTTGTTGATAAGCAGAACTCTTCATTAAGAAACCCAAAATACTGGTGTTATCACATAGACTTCTAACATTTTCCTTTATGTAATTCAGAGGTAACTTAGGGCATTGAATCTTGGTTAGTGTCTGTAAAAAAAGGTGTAAATATACTGAACTTCCATGCTTTTATATTGAAGCTTTCATGAACTGCTGGACCTGCCAACCCTGTGTAGTCCATCATTTCACTCAGATGAAGATGACCTCCTGGTCTGTGGTTCCATCAAGATGGTCCCAGACATCTGTCTCAAAGCAATTCGGATTCACTAGGCAGGGTGGCAGCTGGTTCTCAGTACAGCAGCAGGCTTCAAACTGCTCTGAGGATTGGCCAGCTCAGGTAAGGAATATAATTTGCCCTACATTATTCAGGACAGCTGTATCTCAATTACAGATCATTTTATTCTTGCATAAGCTAATCAAGGTTTTTACATTTTTCACGTATTGTCAATGAAGTAAAGGAAACATAAATGGTCTCTGGGCTGCATTACCTTCTGTCACGACCCAATTACTGAGCTACCCTGGGTAGCGCAAAGGGTCATGCAGGATTCAAAAATTCCCTTGGAGTATATTAAGGTAAAATGACAGCAAATGGCTGATCAATTTGTTAATTTTACTGGAAACAAGAAGCATTGTATGTAGTTTGGATAGCCTTAGTGTCTAATGCCTTAAAGATAAAAACGTTTGTAAAAATAGAAGAAAGAAAAGGGGAAAAAGTGTGATACCACCACCTTTGGTTCCAGTGACATCTCCCAGAACACATCTAGATCTTGAGTTCTTAGGTGGTAAGTGGAAATCCAGGGATATCTTGCAGAACTGGTCCAGATCTTGCATTCTTTGGTGGTGGATGCACACTGATCAATACACCACTGTCCTTTTTATATACCTGGGACATGTATACACATGGGTAGAGTGGCCATGGCCATGTAACAAGGAAATTAACTCAGGTAAGGGCACTGTCCCATCTTTGCAGAACTTCTTTTCCTATTGTTAAATTCCTTATCTTCAAGGAGCAAACCTCACCTTGGGCCAGGGTCATCACTGCATTTCACACCTTCCCCTCCAAGCAGCCTTTCTTATTCTCCAGCCAGATTACAGTGTTACCTCCTCACCACTCAAGGTTCGAGACATTAGTCCTTTTGGGAGGAGTCAGGCTCCTACTCCTTCCAGGGTAGAATTTCTTCTCTGATCATTGCCTAAAAATCTTTTTTTTTTTTTTTTAAGTCTGTCCTTTAGTGGATTACTCTGCTATGCAAGATTGTTTTTATTGCATGACTACATGTAGGCAGGAATAGCCAATGAGGATACATGTAAATAAGAAGCTGGAGTCTTGCTATTTGGATAAAGGAAAGCAAGCAGAAAATGGAAGGTACTGCTTTCAAAACTTGTAGATGAGTTTTGTTTCTGGTGCACATGTCACACTGAGTGTGAGCCCCAAGCAACAAAAGAACACTTTGTTTCAAAAGCAAGAGGCTAAGGGGTGTGCTCATTAGATGCAATGCAAGCATTCCTGGGGAAAAAAAACCCTAACTTTTTTTTTTTTTTTTTTAAGGTAGTGCATAACTTAAGGCTGTCTCTTGATGGCAGTAACTTTTGAACTGAAAATTTATATACATTCCACGTGCTTATTTTCCTCTGCAGTTCATGAATAAATGAACTGGTAGTGCAACAACAACATTACAGCTCAGTGTATTGCAGGTTTTGTAGACTGTCAAGTCAAAAGACTGTTTATGCCATATCAGTGTGATGTATAAGCTCTATCATTCATTGTCTTGGTCACCTAAAGATGAATATTGATAAGCCTCAAATGCTATAGCAGTTAATTTTGTATAATTTTCTCCATTACCATATCTATCAATTTTTTACAGAAAAGAAAGTACTAGTCCTGCCTGAATTTGCATCTTTCTCACTCCTTGATCCTGTTGACATCACACTACTGTGGGTTATTGTACATTAATATAATAGTAGGGCCTCCAGCTGGAATGTGTGCGGCTCATCACAAACCTTTGAGTCCAGCAGTTCAGCCAATTTTCAGTCTGCTTCAATGTCTACTTCTCTGCTTCATGCCTTGTCAGTTTATCTATGGGGATATTGTGGGAGACACCATTGAAAGCTTTGCTGAAATCGAGATAAACATCATCACTACTCTCCCATCCTCCACTGAGCCCATCTTCTCATGGGAGAAGGCTATCATGTTCTCTAAGTGTTATTTCCTCTTTATAAATCCATGCTGACTACTCCTAATCATCATCATGTTTTTATTTCATTATTTCCAGTACTACAATGAAACTGAGTCTTTATTAGAAAGAGCTGAGGCTAGAAAACAAATCAGTTGCAGTTTGTCTTAATACTGTAGAGAAGTCCTACTTCACTGTAAATCTAACCTGTGGGACTATAGGTTTGTAATTTTTTAGGTGTAAGTAAATACGGTCATAAATACTTCTCTCCAAATGTCATTTTACCAAACTTTATTGTCGCAGAAAAGTATATGTATTTCCAGTATCTGATACAAATTGTCACGATTAGGTTATGTGTGTGGTTCCATAGGGCTAATTCACATGGAGATCCCATTCCAATGCAAAAACCACATTTCTGGGAGCAAAATATCAGGGCTAAAGTAGCAGAGTTGGTATGTTTGGGTTTTTTTTCCTAGTATCAAAACCACTGAAAAAGTAGCATTTTTCACTGTTTATAAAGGTTGTTATTTAAGTATGTTAATTGGCCATTTCCACCCTATTTATTATTAACAGCTTGACAAGTTTAGAAAAACTTTTCAGGATCTGTAACAGTAGCTGTTTCTGAGTTTTGCTAATTAATAGTGTCCAATGCATTAATTATTTATTTTCAAGCATGTTTAAAATGCCCCAAGGATTTCTTGTTGAAAAGTGGGATAACTCATGCTGCCCAAAATTAATGTGAAAATGTTACAAGACTGAAGATAGCCAGAAGCAAGCTATTTGACAAGGCCTGCAAATCTCATGTGTGTGTGTGAACTTCAGTGCTTCCATGTATTGCTCGGTGCTGCTGCCTTATTAATATAATAGTCTGTATTGAGGGAATCTGTATTTGGAGGGATTTTTTCCCCCTAAAGAAATGCTGATTAGTGGGTATTTAATGAGGTTTTGTACTTCTGTCAACTAAACAAAAGTCAATTGTAGCATTTTCATACATTGTGACTCAGAAATGCACAAAAATGTTTGTTGTAGCATATTGATCTGTAGAGGTGAAATTTTTAAAATAAAATTCTCACATAACCCATATCTTTTATCTGAAGCCAAAAATATTTTAAGGATATATTCAGAAATGTGCTGAGAAGAATGCCTGTGGTCAGCTAGGGTAAGTTAAAAAAGGAGATGGATATTATGAAGTGGATAAGCTTTGTGAGGATACTTGTAACCACAAGGAAGATCAGAGATTCTATTGGGGTGTTTCAGTGACAAATAGTAGAAAGATCCTTGTCAAAACCAAGGAGTTTTTATGCTAGTAAATGTTGTTTGAAGCAATTAGACAGAGACTGGTCTATCGATGGAAAGGGTGGCTTTTGTTCTCCAAAGGAGAAGGGAGTGGATCCTGCCCTCTGTCATTTAGAGGGGAAAGGATTTCCCTGTCATGCAATGACAATAAACAAAGAGAAACCGAACCACAGAAAAATGTAATCATATGCAGGGTTTTGTTTTCTGCAAATGAATTCATGTCTTTGTTCCCCTTTCTCATTGTGTACAGGGACTGTAAAAGTCTTTGCCTTTTCTTCAAGGGGTGTTTCTGGGAAACAGTACTCATTTCTCATATATACAGTGATACTCTATCATCTTTACTATCTTTTTTGTTTGCCTAATTTGCACACCTATTCATTTTTAAAGACAGTTAAATTTTTTTTTTTCCTCACTCATTTAGAAATTACCTTGAGCAGTACTCCTTTCTTTTTTGAATCCAACTGCTTTTTTTTATTTATGCTGTTTTTTATCCTCCTACAAATTCCAATTTTCTTACAAAAATGTCTTTCAGATTTTAGATACATTGAAAATGGACATTGTTACTTTTCAGCTCCATTATCTTTGTTGGAATAGTCTCCGCCTCCATACATGGCACTGGCAGCATTTTTAAATTTAATTCTACAAGTTGAACTCTTTCCCTATCTTTAGTGTGGCCATTCAAACCCAGCAAGGTTTTTATGTTCTAGTTTTTATGGCACATGCCAAAGTAAGTGACCTGAACGAAAACACATCATGAGTCAGTGTAGCTTCATCTCTGGTGAACATGGAGCTACTCGGTGTTCAGTGCTCTCAGCCCTGGCCTTAAAGCCTCTATCCTAGTCATGAATGATGTATTTCCGTTACTGTTAAAGAAATAGGGACAAAGATAGTGACATAGGATCCTCCAATTTGAAATCAATCAGAATATTTTTTAATGTTTTTATATAGCCAGGTATGGATGGCCCATATAATTTTTAACCATGCCATTAATAGTTAGTGAAAAGTAACTATGAAAAATGTTTTCAATTTGCCAATTCATGAATGAATCTCCAATGGCTAATGGGACAAAAAAAGGAGAGAGCGAAAAGAATGAATTACTGTAATAGCTGAGATGTACCCCTGACCTGACTTGGTACTTGTAGAGGTTAGATTCTCAGACTTGAGTGTTCAATGTTTGATGTATATACACGTAGGTTTTCTTGCTTATTCTGTTACTGCAGTCAAGTAGTTCTTTATCATTTCAGTTCTGAAAGAAGCATATATATGTATGAAATCAGTGAGTATCAGAGTAGGAGAAAAATGGCAATGTACCTTAGCTTTAGAAAGAGTCACTGATTTTTCTCTTTCATTATGGTTAAGTCACAGAGGGTGTGGTTTGTTGGTTTGGTTTCGTTTGGTTTTTTTATGACTGTTGAACTGTGTTCTCCACAATTGTACCTGGATAGATAATGAGGTGTTGCGTTGAATTTGAATATTGGATTATGTTAACTTTTGGAGTGCATTAAACCCTGTGATCTTGAATTGTAGCCCAGATTTTTCTGGCACTTAATGAGGTTGACAGATTCTGGAGAAAAGTCAGTCTTAAAAAGTGGAACCAGTAATAGTTGGAATGCAGGTGAAAATCATATTTTCTAACTAGACTTTAAACACTGTACTTAATTAGAAGATGCCTATAGCTTAAGATAAATTAGAGATTTGATTCTTTTTGAAAGTGGACCACTTTTTATGGAAAATCAAATGTGGTTTTACAGCAAATTATTGTGGGTATGTTAATTTCAGGATGTTTGTATAATATCTTACCACTAAAATTATTAACATAAAATGATAGGGTCATGTATCTGATAGGGTATCTCCATGTGTTTTACTGGAAAAACAGAATTTTTAAGTTGATAGACCTCTGCTTTTTGTAGAATTGTGGTAGATGCTGAAGCTCATAAGCTACAAAATTGCTTCCTACTTTAGGACTATATCATCCATACCCTTCTGTCTGGGAATAGATCCTTGTGTGAAGTTCATCAAGCATTCAGGTGTCAAGTCTGGCAACAGGAAAGAAATACGACTTGAACTGTGTATATTGTCAGCTCAGACATCCTTTTCAAAACCTGAAGTCCAGTCTGAATACAGATGTATCAATGCTGTGTGTCCCATTCTCACTAGTGTTCAAGAGATTTGCTTTTGTCCCTGTGTAAGCACTCAAAACTCTGTCAAATGTGCATGTTTTGAAAACTCCTATATTACCATAAAATTGAATTTCACCTTTTCCTTAACTGTAGTCAATTGATTTACATAGGTTTCGGAAGGCAGATAATCAGTTTTCAGGGCTCTGAGAATCCTTCAAATGCGTTGATTGTCAGCAAACCTGACCCATTTGCAGTGTTTGCATTAAATTTGTCTCTATTACTATAGTATTCTAGATTATTTTAAAATAATGCTTACTTAAACTTTATCTTAACACAGTTCCCGTGGATTGAGGATATAAATAATATTTTTCTTTTTCTCTCTGCCTTAAACCTGGTTTTCATAGGGTTTTAGAAATCTGTCCAATGTGTTTGTAAGGACATAGGCATTCAGCTTTATCCTGCTTTCCAGAGAGCAATCACTGAAGATTTTTATCTTTTGATTGCTTCGCATAGTTTTCCGTCTCTCTCTTTTTGGGAAAAAAGGTGATCTACTAGTTAGTCAAACCTGCTTGATAACAGTTTTCTCTTTAATATGATCCTGGTATTCCTGAAAAATGTTTTTTTCTCTTAAAGGAATTATCCTCCGTGTTGGATTTTCCATTTTACAGATAGTGTGTTTGGCAACTGCTACAGACCTCCTTCCCTCATACTTGTGTGAATTACACGTGTCCAAACCTGCTTACTACTTTTGTCCTTGAATATCAACCTTTACTGGTTCTTTGAACTCTCTCTGATGACTTCAATTGCTGATGTTGAAGTAGAGCACAAGCCAAAAACTTATTCTGTAAAACCTGACAAGTTAAATAGATTATCACTTTTGATGGTTACTTTTGACTCTGTAATTTGGTAGTGCAGTCACTACATTTTTGTCAGCCAGCCTGAATATTCTGAACTGCCCAAGGACTCATTTAATCCTACAAATGTTTATGCAAATGTGTTCTGTACAAGTTAACATATTACATAAACGGAGTTTTATTCTCAAGCTTAGCATTTCATTTTATCAGTCTGTCATTAAAAATAGCCAGTTGCAAATTAGCAGTGGTAGCTGGCGCTCTTTAATCAATTTCCTTAGCAATTGTGAGGTTCAGAATTACTTTCAGAAGTGTTTAATAATGCCAGTGTTACATTTATATGGCATCTCAGAACAAAGGAGTTAATCATGACACAGAATCTAAACTGCAGATTGACAGAAATAAATCAGATGAGGGAGAAGAATTCCCACCAATATTATTTCACAGACTGTGGCATCTAATTGCCTTCCGTGTGTTCACCAGGACTGCTCTGAATCTTGTTTCTGAATGATTGATTGCTCAGCTCAGCTCTTAAACTGGATTTGCAGTTTATCGAAGGCTGTTGTGAAGTGAGTAAGCCTTGAAAATGAGTTGAACGGCGTCATACATTACTGTTGGCTGCTATGTTAGTTAATGCTGCACAACTAGCCCTCTGACAT
Organism: Megaceryle maxima; assembly: GCA_024605025.1. NCBI lineage: Eukaryota > Metazoa > Chordata > Aves > Coraciiformes > Cerylidae > Megaceryle > Megaceryle maxima. Next base: position 222,238 of record JANHGN010018295.1, read on the forward strand.
TATCACAGACATTATAATCTTCTATTACTGCAGGGGAATGGCCTGCTATCAGTAATGTGTTCAGCCCTTGAAAGATTCAATATCAAAAGCCATTTACTTCTGTAGGATTGCAAGCTTGTTCTATGGATTCCTATTGCCTTATAAAGGCATATACAAGTTGTTTGGCCACTGTGTTGAGCTGGAGCATCTTGCAGAGCTGCTACTATGTATACGTGTGGCACTTAGGTTTGACATTCTAAATGCTGCTGGCTCCATATGTAATCTGTGTATGCTTATATAGAATGACTGTATCATTTGCTTTTTTCCTCTCTGCCTCTACAACAGTGATAAACGTGTCTCACCATTATCTAAAGGTCTCGGGACAAGCAGTATGCTCCAGAGTGCAAAGTACATCCCTGGTCTTCAGTTGTACACTCATGAAAAAAAGTACTGGACAGTACTATGGAAATACTGTGAAGACAAACCAGGGTGATGGAGAAGCTTGAAGAGTTTTAAGGTTTGATTTGAAGTGTGTCACTATTCAAACACTGGAGAAGGAGAAAAAAAAACTTCCAATTTTTCATTATTGTTTAAGCTGACTGAGAAATTAACTGTACAATTAACAATTAACTGTTTTCAGTCTAGGATTAACTTGATGGAAAGTAATGCTATGTTTCAAATGGCTTGGTTTAGGTACTTCCCAAGTATGAGTATGTTATGTGACTGAAGTATCAACTGAACGTGGCCCCAGTCACAGATTTGAGCTGACATACGCAATATATTTGGATCCAGCTGGTAGGACTAATAAAGAGTACTTGTCACCATGTCTTATTTTTGTTGAGAGGGGAAAAAATATAAAAGATTTAATATAATATGCACATACATATTTATGAACAGGCAGTGTTGTTTTACAGTAAAAGTCAAATGTTGTCCAATTTCTCATGAATTTCCTTTGTCGAGCATTTACCTGTGTTCTTATGGCTGTTTCTAGTGCTTGCTATAGGCTATTCTGACATCTCCTACTATTGGTAAAAGTATTATTCAATGTCATTTTAGGTCACTTTCACAGAAGAGCAGCGTGATCATGTAGCGTGAGCTATATGCACTGGCAGCTTGCCCAGCAACAAAACCAAAATATTAATTGGGAAGGAGAAATTCAGAGGGGGAATACTGTGGGCACTCATTCATTCATTCTGCAGACCGAATGGGAGGTTTTGATTTCAAGGATTATTTTTTTTCCTTGAATATCTCTGGATTCTGCTTACTTCAGTTTGATGCCACTTTGTTAAAATATTTTCTGCATGCTTCTACATTAAGATTTAAATGACTTTTCTTCCCATAGTCATTGCTTATGGGCATAATTTGAAGAAGCTGATTAATTTCACCATCTTTTATACATAAATAATAATGGACACTAGGAAAATTAATGTTTGTTAAAGAGAAGTTGATATAACAGTAGTAAATCTTTTATGGGAGTCATACGTCTTCTTCACTTACCAGTGCAAAATCATCAAATTAAATCTGGTGCATAATAAAAATTGCCTGTTGGTCATGGGGCATAACCCAGCAATGGTGGGAGAGGCAGTTACAGTCTTTCTGCCGACACTGCGTGTCCCCAGTTCTGTTGCAGAACTCTTGTCATTCCTTCCTCAGCATCGCATTCAGGACATGGTCTTGAAAAATTCACACAGGACTTTTAAAAGTTCTGTAGAGGTAAAATAACTTCCATTTTTCCATTGGCTTTTTTATTACCAAAACAACATAAAATGAGATCATATTTTGAGGAACGTGTCCCATTCCTATTCCTTTATCATAATTGACAGACCATAGAAACTCATCTCCCAAATGTTTCATGAAAAATGTTTTGCCAGGATGGCTGAGCAGGCTACACTGAAACCAAGTCCCAGCTGACATGTGAATAATCTCCACCCTGAACAATTAGGAGCTGTAGTGAAAGTGTTGTCTGATAACAGATGGGTGAGTCTGTGCCATGGCAGCTGAGGGAGTTGCAAGAAATGCCATGTGGCTGGATTTAACTTTTTTATTTTTTTTTAAAAACCTCTGTATTGCTTCCTTGCTACAGAAACCTATTCCCCCAGCTTTCAAAGTGAGAAGGAAATTTTATTGTCTCCATAATATCAAAGTCCTTTTCTAGTAGTAGTACCTATAGAGCAAGGGGACAAGATCTATACTGAGACACAGCAAAGCAGTTTTCCTTCACTCAAGAGGTTTTATTTGTGAAGTAAAACATCCATCATAAAGGTCACTTTTACTCCAGTGGGTTTGGCTCCCTCCTTCTAAAGAGGTAACAATGTCAGCTAAACCCAGCTGCACAGAGCAATTCAGATCCTCCTTGCAAGGTCCTACACTCACATCGCTCTTTCAGGGGTCACAGAGAAGATTGTTCTTTGGCCACAGATTTCCATATGAAAAAAAAATACAGACCCTGTGGACTGTGAGGCTTGATTTTTATCCTTCAGTTTCCCCTTTGCAATATCCCTGTAGGCTCTCTTTAGGGGTTATCCTGACAAACACTTAAAAGAGATGACAAGAAAGCAAAGCATAAAAGAAATAAGCAGTAGAAGTGAAGAAACTCATGAGAGAATTGTCTCTGGAGTGGGGACTCCCCATGGCATATCACAGATTCTCAAGCAGCCTTCCTAAAATTAACAACAAAGGGAGATGGTTTTATTCTGAAGTGAAACACCAGAAAAAGCCTTAGAAAGTTGAATTTCAGAAATCCAACTCTTCCTGAAGTGATATCTGCAAGTGGGATTAAACCAACATGGCAATTTTTATGAGATAGAAAGTGAGTTCTTCAGTGCTTCTTTTTTAGAGGAGCCTGCCATAGGGAGCTGGGGGAGCGATAGGTTTCTGGCAAGAAACGTTTGCTAAGACCAAAGTTACGTATTTCAGGCTAATTCCTGAGAGTATGGCCAGAAGCATTTCTCTTACACAAGTAACTCTGAGATTGCTGTGAGGCTGCTCAACATTTGGTATGAGTAAAATCTATACTGGGCTTCTGGGCTTCTTTAGCAGATTATTAAATTTTTTTTTGGGGGGTGGGCACTGGTGGTGGCGTTGCCCTAATCCTAGGGGTTTTGTCCATTCGTAGTCTTCCAGGGAGCTGCTAAATGACATTGGCATTGAGCACTGCACTTGGGTGTAGTACTTAGGGATGTGGATGGGTAGGTGGGGGCAATGTCAGGGTGATCTGGAAACTCGAGTTTCAAGTGCTTCCTCTGAATCTGCGTTTCCTGAGCCTGGGGATCTGCTTCTCTGGAGGATACCAAAAGAGTCACATGTACCTCCTCAGTTGAACTCTTTTTCATTGAGCACGTATTCATTTACTTCAGAATGGAAATGGATCTGTTAACACGTGGATTATTTCTGTGCTCATTCATGACTGCACTGGAGTACATTGGTGGATGGAGACAATTGTGAGCTGTAGATTGCCAGTTATATACTACAGATATTTTAATTTGTGTGAGAACAATGTTTATTTTTCTAAGTGCAGCCTGACAGCAAATGTAAAGTAACAGTTCAAAGTTTCCATCAGATTTTGCACTAAGATAAAGTTTGTTCAAGCGAATTACCTAACATCAGTTAAATCATGTTAATGCTGTTTTAAGGAAGAGCTTTTAAGCTTCTTGCCAAAGGAATTTGGTTGAATTTGTGCAGCTTTTTAATTTACTGGACATTTTTTTTCTACAACCATATTTTTCTCCTTTTGTTGCATAACAAAAATAGTGTTGAAATAATGAATGAATCTCTATCGTCTGAAAGCTTTGTGGAACTCTGGTGCCACTAGAAGCTCTTTTAACAAGACTGAAATGTTATTACATAATTCCTTTTTCATTGATTCACAAAATCAGCATTGCCTTTCTTTCATTCTTACTGTGCTATGGTGGTGTAAGCAGCAGCTCCTCATGCTTTCAGCCTGAAAAAGTGCTATAACATTTTCGTGTGAAGCATTAGGCAATTGTAACCTTAATTATTGGGAATCTCAAGCCTCACAGCTTTAATCTTGAAATATAAATGAAATACAAGCATTAGTATTTATTTATTGGTATTATTCATAAAGTGCAACACAGATTTATGTGTCCAGGGATTTCTTTCTGGTTTTAATATATACTTTGAAAGCAGGACAAAATTAATAATTAAAAATTTCCTCACATGTCTAAATTGCAGTAGATAATATAAAGATGCACATTATAGTAGCTCACGAGAGAATACAGTTTGAGAAAATTGTCAACATAAATTTGTCTGAAAAGGTCAAAGTAATGCTGCTGACAGTAGAATAAGGAAGAGAAAAATATTTTACTGCTTCCAGGCATCTTCATGTTAAGTCAAGTAAAGAATAAAAAGAACAACTCAAGATACATAAGGAAGAAATTTAACTCAAAGGAAAAACACAGAAAACGTTTTTGTATTGTTAGTACCCTTCTAAGGCTCTGCATAAATGGAGTGTTGTAGCAGGTGTAGGTTGTTTTTTATATGAGCTGAGACTGAATTACGCAGTAGATTTAATTATGTCTGGATCAGATAAACGCATCCTTTGCGACCCTAAGTCACAGTCAGAGTAAGGCTGTAAGTCCTGACAGTCAATGATATGATTAAAATTCACTTTCATATTTACATTCAATTTTTTTCACCATGGACAAATCTTAATACTGTGAACACAAATTGAAGGCATGGGGTTTTGTCGTGTGTGTGTGTTTGTTTTGTTTTGTTGTTGCATCGGGTTTTTGGTTTGTTGGAGTTTTTTTGTCGTGTCTTTTTTTTGTTGTGGTGTTTTGTTTTGGTTTTTTTACCCCTTGGCATCCCCAGTAAGAACAGAATTCGGAAATTATCCTTGTGCTTTTTGATGTTGTGTAAATATAGATCTGATCTAATCTTTGCTTGCCATTTTTGGCTTGTATATGAACAGTTCTACAAAACTGTAAAGATCTAAATATAGACATGTGAATCTATAACACAATTTACATGACAGATGAATATTCGCTCACTTGTTCCTAATTTCTGGACTGCCTGCTCTGTTGATATGTATTATACTGTACATGTTTCATAGCTTAAATGTTTTTCTTGTAGAAGTGTAAGTTGATACTTTTAGGCAGATTCTGCAGAGCACTAATTGTGTTCACATTGACATTAATAGAAGTGGTTAGCTCAGTGTGGAGCTCTGATGCTGCTGCTTGTATGTTTAAGAGCAGGATCAGGATTTCATTTCTCAGATCTTTACAAAGGATGTTATGTCAGATTAACCTCAGTCTATTCACCTAAAAGCACCCTGCATACACAGTCTTTGTTTTTCTTTAAGCAAATTATCTGTCATACTAGGTTGCAGAAACATGGGAGAAGAATAATTCTGTCTTGCAGTCACATTTCTTGCTTCATTGTACCTGTGGCTCTAGGACACACTCGTGTGCCTTTCTTCAAGACAGTTTAGAAAATTATTTGGGGAGAGAATGAGCTTTTATCAACAGTGTCCTAGTGATTAGGGGGAGTCAAGTACTGGGGAGTCACTGGGAGCAGGGCAGAGCACATGAAAGATAGCAGGGAGCACAAAAATACAGAGCTCTGGAACAGATGGAAGGAGGTGATTAAAGGAGAAGGCAGCCCAGACATAAGGAGCAGAGGGGGGAAAGTTCACTCAAAGCGAATACGCTCAAAAGAATAGAAAAACAAAGGACAGAAATAAGACCTTCCTCTTGCTTCTCTGATGGTTAACTCTGTTGTGCTCAATGATGCTTGAGACAAATGTGATATAATTCATTTAATACGACATAAGAAAGCAGAAAGTGACAAAGGTTACTTTTATTTTTTGGTCCGTCTGTGTTTTCAGTGTTGGTGGATAGGTTTTTTTGGCAGGGTTTCTTTTTTGTTATTGTTTGTTTTAAAGATTGAGATTTGTTAATCAAATCTGTACAGAAATGAAGTTTAATTGGCATTTTAATTGCACAATTCAAGATTATTTAGGTAACAGTGAACTAAGGACAATCTGTGAGGAGGAAAAGGTCCTCTTCTTCTAGGAGGACATAATAGTTTGGGTAATTCCAAAGGCTTTGTAGATGCTCTAAACGTGCTTCAGTGAACTTCTGTCAAATTCTTTTAAGAGTGCATCTGTAACTACCAGCTGCTGCCTGGTTTAAATTCAGTTTGCAAATCATACAGACCTAGGGTTTATTAAAAAAGACCTGAGAGAAGTCACAGGGGAATATTGTCTAGGTCCCCCTTGGCAAAAATGGTAAAAGTTAATGGGTAGAAACATGAAATTTCACTCAGGGATGAGCTGTCTTGTGAACATATCGCTGTCCCGTTTCTGATAGTTTCCATGCTGTGTAAAGTCTTTGTTTCTGGCTTTGCTCCTACTATTGCAAAAGGCAGCTCTGGGAACTACTTGAAAGTAGTCAAGTATAACTTAATTTTTTTTTTTTTTGTGATAGTGCTTTCACTTTAAAATGAGAAATTTCTTCAAATCTTTAGTAAGATTCTCATGCTACTTCTGTCAGAGGTACTTGCCCGGTAACACTTCCAGGTTGCTAATCTGAGCAAGAATTTCCTCCTACTCAAACACACTGAAGAATTTTTTATATCCTCTCTGTGTCTGCCTGAATAGGTGTTCAGCATGTTTGTGTCAAAGCTGCTGTGGTCTACTTGTTATTTTTGTTACCATTTCAATTGTGGTGAATTAACAACTTACTTTATTCAATTTTAGCCCAAGACCTCTGTTTTCTTTTCTAAAATTGCTTGTGGTATCTGATCTTCTTCCCCCCACCTACTGATCAGATGTCTCATGTATAAAATGTCTCATGATATATAAGAAAGAACAGTTTATTCTTTTTTTGCTGTGTGCAAAGTGGTGTGCAATATGAAGAAATAATACCTTCAAAGACTACTGAATCTGTACAAAAGCCTTTTTTTTAAGGGTGTTTGCAGTGGCATATAACTTTCACGTTAGAGAAAATTATTTAAAAGTCTTTTGAAAACTCATTACAAGAAGTATAAATGAGGGATTTTGTCCCTTCTCTTTCCCCATTATGTGTAGCCACTGTGGTGATTGATCTCGGTTCCCAAGAAATAAGCTTATCCTGCTCCTGTTTTGGCATATTTTTCAGCAAATGCAGCCTTTCCTGAGGCATGAGCTGTAGGCTGTAAGGATGCTTTTCTTCAAGTTTCTCCCACCACAGAGATTGTTTTTCTTGTTCTGACAGTATAAATATATCAGTATAAAATATAAAGATAATTTTCACTTACAAAATCTGTTTATTTTTGTCTCTATTTCCTCCTGGTTTGAATATACTTTATGCATATTTCAGGGTGTTTTTCATAAGATACATGAAAATACTCCTCCTTATTTCCTGCACCTAACTTTGAAGTATGGCATATTGGTTATTGTTTTGGCTGCTTTCAGTCCCTGTTATAGGGACTTATGTACAGGTGAGCTGAACTTAATTTTAGAAATAAGTTTTATGAAAAAGCATATCTGTTGGATTACTGTAATTGATTGTTAAGGGATTGGACAGACTTTTCTTTGGCAGGTGGTGGTTAAATTAAATTCTGTGCCTGACATTGAGTGTTAAGTAGTTGTGGGATATGTTTGAGAGTCATTGACTGGAGCCTACTGTGTGTATTCCTACACAGCGACTCAGTCTGGAAGATCACGGTTGTTCCTTTCATTCTCTCAATTCAGTGTCTTTTTTCAGCCAAAACTGTAATAGTCTGACTGAAAACTTTCTTTTTAACACTTAAAATTCTTCAATAAAATAGTGGCCTGCAGAAATTAAACCATGAGAAAAGCGTGGGATCTAGTTTTCAATATTCAAGTAGCATTTTGTATATCTAAGAGCCATTTCAGAGACTGAGTGTAATCTTCTATCAATCCCTAGGCCAGCGATTTGAAGCATGGAGAAGGATTCCAAAGGATGATTCAGGTGACATGCACACAGTAGCACGTAACTGGTTTATGTACTGAGAGATAGATATTGCCAGGTGTGCTACAAAATAAATATAAAACTGATTTATTTACTCTCATTAGCTTCTCTGAAATGCATTTGTATGTTAGTTTGTACAGCCCACTGGTGAGACCCATGGGGCTGGATTATTCCCTATCAGAGCCCTCTACCACTACACAGTAGTAGGTCTTCATTTATTTAAAATATGTTTCCAGAGAGGAGTTAGTAGTCTTGAACTTCTCTGATTTCAGTACTGCTTGGATTGATCTTATAAGGGGCAAAGAGGAGAAAACTACTTGCTACCTGGAGTAGACACCACTACTCTCTGCCATTCTTTCACAGAAAACCTCATTGTACAGAAAATGCAGAATTTGAATGCAGATTCAATACTCCATGTACATCCCTGCCTCTGTGTAGCAGATAGATGTGTAAGCAATATCACAAAGCTGAGTGCAGGTTTTTATTCACTGTGCACGGCAGGGTTTTTAGACACCAAATCCGCTCAAATCTTGGCAAGAAACAGAGGGCTGAGTCTCCTGCCTGGATGTCACTGGAGAAAGACACATGCGGTTTTGTCCTTGACTTTAAAAATCCACAAACTTTGTTAACTTTTTAGTGTCAGTGTAAAGTAAAAGCAGAAATTTAACTAGCTGGGGGTTTTATTTTGGTTTGGGTTTTGTATAACCAGGAGAAGGGAGATCAGTTATCATTTCCTATATGAGACTACAGGAGTAACTTGTAGAGATTGTTCAGAAACTTTTAATATCTCAAGGTCTTTTTGGTAATAGAAGATTGAATTATTTTCATTCTGGATTATAGTAATTTATCTAGTGTCAGACCTGACAGCATAGGCTTTCAAACCTACCGTCTCCGGTGTTTATCACTTTTTATTTAAGATTTATTCTTTGAAGTTGAATCATAATGTCTTTGTTCTCACCTGGCTCAGACTGTATGCTAGGATTCCGGCTATTTGTCAATATTATGAAACTAATGATTCAGACATTCGTATCTTCATTTATGATTATTTTTTCATGAACCATTTTTCCTCAGTTTGATTAAATAGGCTTAGTCTTGTTCGTTAAATATGAGAAACTTTCTTGATAGTTCTTACCATGATGAAAATACTAGATTGATATTATCTTTAAAGACTCTAGATTTAACAAAAAAAAATATCTAGAAGTTAAGGAGGGAGTGGGGAATCAGTCTATTTTATTTACCCTCTTCAATGCTAGGCAGGCACAAAAGAAATCCTAAGTATTTTATTTTGTTACTTTGTTCTTAATACAGGTCATATGTTGATCAGACACTGATTCTATTTTTTTCTTTTTTTTTTTATTTTGTGAGCTGAAATAAATTATGAATGTCTTTGTGTTTAGAAAAATAATGAGAAAAAATTCAGCATGGTGGTAGTCTTATGTATTTTCACATTGAGATATGAATATTAACAATGCTAAGAATGTGCTCAGCAAAAATAGATGTCTGATACACAGAAGCTGAAAACCACACGCATGCATCACATTGTTACTGTATGCAGTACAGTTGCTTATTCAGCCCAGCATATCAGCATTTTAAATTTGTCATCCTCAGTACTTACATTGCTTAGCTTTTAACTTTGTATCACAATATAAACTTCTGTTTGCTGAAACAATCATTATTTAAAGAATATAACTATCACTAAAATAATAGTAACTTTTTTTATTCATGTGCAAATAAGTTCTGCAGTATTGGAGAGTACAGTGTCAATTATAATAGAAATACACTGAAGTCCAATGAATTTGCTAGCAGGCATTTGATATTTGCATTTGGTGTTAGTGGACAAAAATATATGGCACTTAATTCTTTGCTGGTCGTAATTGGCAGTCTCATTGGAAATGATTGCAGATAATAGGGGACCAGAACCACATGAAACTATATCTACTTTGATGCAGTCATCACTGAGTTATTTTTTTGAAGTATGGCCAAATTGCTTGTACAATATCTACCAGTAGTAGACAAGCAGGTACATTTTGCCTCCACTAAGAAATATACTGCTTGAAGTAAAGAGAATGGCAATTACGAAATCATATAGAAAATTTAAAATGTATTTTCTGCTTCACTCACAGTTTCAGATAACTTATTTCAAATAATACTTACAAGCCTTATTTAAGAAAAACAAACAAACAAACAACCTATTATCATTAGCACATACAAATTTCCATGTTCATTATGCCTCCATTTAAAGTAAGTCTAGAAGGTGTTTGCTCTGTGTCCAGGAGCATGATGGCAGCAGGTAAGCACATTAGAAGACTGTCATTCAGCCTAGTACATTAATTAATGAAATCAGAAGGCAAGAGAAAGAGATTTTATGTGTTTGTCCACCTCTGACAATTTGAAATCAATAAGAATTTGATAACGTTGAACTCTACTCAAGGATAATTTCCTAGCTGATTTTTCCCCAGCCATACTGCTTTACCTATACTTTTACTTCTCAGCTGAAAAAGAAGATATTCAGTGCAGGCTATATTAGCATAAATAACAAAAAAATAGCATATTGAGTGACATAAATGTATATGAGAAATGAATTATTTATGCTTCATACTGTCCTAAAATATATATATTTTACTGGCAGTCTTGCAAAGTTAGATTCCTTTACATTTCTCAGTGGAACCTGCCTCATGTGAGGTATAAAATTAAACGATTGGTTTTTAAAGTAAAAGTAGGTCAATAGTACTATTTAGTAAATATAATATATTAGCTTTTGTGATACAAAATGCACCAATGCTTTGAGAAACTTGAGTAAGACAAAAGGAAGTTATAAAACTCTGTAGCTTCAGATTTAAAAGAGGTAGTAATGAATGTAAAGAAGTGTGTTGCCAGTTCATATGTTTAATTAGATTTTGATGGCTATGTGATGTACGTAGGTGTTTTCTCCATATTATTAGGGGCATCTTTTGTCAGTGGAATCCCTTTGAGTGCTTTTCATCTCAGGAGTCCTTAATAATGTGTTAGATTAAAAAAATACACCACATCACCACTTTTTGAGAATAAAGTGTTGCACTAGACAGGATGCGTGAAGTGTCATTTGTGGTTATCTTAACATTTCTATAGAATATATTTTTAAAATATATTCAATTTGCATATATTCCTGATAAGGAAAGAAAAGAGAATAGCCCTTTAAGTACAAAAATAGAAACTTTTTAAAATTTCTTGAGCAGCTATTTGTAATTTTTTTCAATCTTTGTGTTTTTCTGCTACTTGGGGAAGTTGTACACAGTGACCTCAGCTAAGCACAAGTAGCACTTTAAAAGAACTTGCTTAGAGAGTGAGAAGAACAGAAGGATCCAGGGATATGATATGAATTCCTCTGAAAAGAGGAAGATATTTTAGCATTAAATATATTTAACAAGATGTAGTCTTGCTCCTTCTGGTTGTTTATATTTAGAAATTAGTTGATATTCTCACTTTGATGTTCAACTAAAGAGCAGGACACATTTCAAATCCTGGGTGTTGTCGACTAGAATGATAAAGCTTGATGATGCATCTATTACTTGGCAAGGTCATATTAAAAATAAGGGAGTTTGGCGAGGATTAGAGTCCATTCCTTAATTATGCTTCTTTTTGTAGTCTAAGCCTTGGATGCAAGCAGGTCTGTTAATGGTTGTGGGAATTTCTGGCTTGCTCAGCAGTATCTATGCCAGTCTTGATGAAATGGTGAAGCCATCACTCTTTGGTTTAGACTAAAAAAGATGATGTAAGATTAAACTTCAGCCTCTTGATTACCAGAATTAATTACAGAAATGAGAATTCAGTGAACCCATTAAAGGGAACCTTTGCTCTCTGTGGAAGCAAGTGCACTATATGCTAACTTTTTTTTTGTTGAAGCAAAAAATGTTCCCATCTGTTTTGCTGATGTGAGGACAGCTGTAAAGATCCCCAAGGGGAGAGAGCAGTTACGGAGAACTGAAGTCATGGATCTGCAGGTTGGGTGCCCAGCCTTGCTGGCAATTCTGTAAACTTCTGCAAATCAGCCTTTGGAAAACAGATTTTTGTTAATATAGCTTGTAAGACTGTAAGGTCACAGACCTGCTTGAAAATTATGGTAATGGTGTAGAACACAAATCTACTTTATAAATAACAACTCTCTAGATACATATATTTATTTGTTTATTTGTTTATTTATTTTTCTTTTTAATCATGGGCTCATTTGTTTGGATTTGCTAGTTGGCATACATGTTCTGTTAGTGCAGGTAATGGAATTAATTTTCTTCCTTCTTCGTCAGCAGGCAAGAGGACACTTAAGGTTTGCTAACACTTGAGAAGGACTGCTTAGCATTCTGTTGTTAAATGTAAGCTTCCAGAAACAAAAAAGGGAAAAGAAACAGTTACTGTGGCACTTACCAAGTATTTCTTAAACAACCAGCAAAGTCAGAATTAATCAGTCATACTGTGAAAATAGTCACATAACTGTTATTTTTATTGTTCAGTGATAACACCAGTTTTGCTAGAAGGGTGGCCCTTTCAAAGCTTTTAGCAGGTATTTCTGCATCCACTTTGGCCGCTGCTTCATTGGTCTAGAAAAGGATTTATTGTGCTGAATTCTTGTGATGAAATTCTGGGATAAAAATACAAACATCAGAAAATTAGTTCTTATTTTGTTATGGAAACTTTTCCTAATCTTTTAAATGTTGCGTTACCACACCATAAATAAATATGTATCCCTTGTATCATGTACTTCTCATAGTGAGGTACTCGAGCATTGGTTATTACAGAAATGCAAAAATAATTGTTCTTTGAAATTTTATAGCAAAAGCATGTTCTGACAGAAGAATTAACACTTCTCAATATCCTGTTTTTTCCCTTAGCAGTTTTAAAATCAGCTCTGGTTCAGTTCAGGGTTTTATTATTTATGTGCTTTTTTTGTTTGTTTTTAGCATATGTTTATGGACATAATAGAGAGTAATTTTAAGAAAGGACCATGTTCTTAGGTGTGTATTTAAAATGGAGGAATCATTGCTCTTCCTTATTATCATGCTGGAACTTGCAACTTGTATACTTTCCAAATTGTGTTGATGATTTGGTTTTTTGGGGTTTTTTTTATAGCCTTTTTTCAGTTATTACTGATATTGAACTATATTACTGATACCTGAAAATTGAAAAAGTCATAGTACTACAGGATTTTTTTTATGACTTCGTGAATCAAAATGAACTGATTACTATTAACTGTGGTATCTTTCTGTAATTTCTAATAAAAATACTCTGCTTTGTCTAAGTAGCTAAAGGTTTATTGGAATAGCAAATTTTTTCTCTCTCTTTCCTTTTTGATTCAAAAATAAGTCTTTCTGGCACAGTGAGTGCTCTTTTTCTGAATATCATGCTTTTTTTTTTCCTTTACTCTCAGTTGTATTTTGATTAAAATAATAAGTATGCTATAGTTACTTGCAAAGATAAAATTTTTAAACCTTGATAATTTTTTCTCTGTGTTAAAAGAAAGCAAAAGGACAGTTGTAACATTAGGAAAAATTTGGGTAAAACTTTCCTCTTTTTCTTTCGTTTTCACTGCAGTGACATTTGTTATTGCATATCTTTTTCACTTTTCTTCTTCTAACATGTAAATTAATATTAGGAACTCTGGCCACCTTTGAAAAATTACTTTTTTTTCTTCTATTTTTTCCTTGTTATTTGTGAGACACATGCTAATACCATCTGTTAATAAGTATGGTGATAAATTACATCTTCTGCTCTTCCTATCATGATCTACTTAGAGGATGCTCTAAAGAACCCATTCCTCGGTAAATATTATCAGTCTCAGATCAATTTATTATGAAACTTTGCTCAAGGTATGTAAGAAGAAAGAAAAATGTTTTGAATAAGCTATATCCTAATTAAAATGTGTTCGGTGTACTCTATGTAAAATTTAGGTTTAGAAGAATTCTGTACAGCAAAATTTAACTATTTAACTTGTACTCTGGGTGATGTCATTGCTCCACACAGAACTTACTCTTATGAATAGAATATAGGCAGGATAATGTTTGTGTCATCTGGCACATCAGGACTCCTAGATCTGCTTTGTTGGGTGAGTATGTGGTTGGCACAGTTCATTTTCTGTTTGCGGTTAGCAGAGTACTAGCAGAATATTTTCATCCGGATTTTTACCAAGCTAGCCACACTCACCTTGGTTATTGTATGCTGATTAAACTTATTTCTGTGCAGGTGAATATTATTTACAGTGAACACAGAAAAAAAAAAAAAAAGCAGCAGCACATTATTATCTTTTGTGATCAAAAGATTTGTAGTCTTACCTATGCACGAACTTCAAACATGCTTTCCCAAAAGATCACCCAGCCAAAGCCCAACTAGATGTTGGCCTGCATCTTAAATTTATCTTACTCATCATGAAAACAATCCTGGCAATAAGAGCTGCTACTTTTCTCTCCATGTAACTGAATCATGCATTCACAGAGTCCCAGGGTGGCTGAGCTTCACAGGAACGCCTGGAGTTTGTTTTAGTTCAATCCCAGATCAATACTCTAAAATCTGCTAAGTGCATGTTAAGCTCATGTGTATTCAGAAGTTATAACCCACTCCATGGAATCCGTATAAGACAATAATAATAAACTCATTGTTTCTTGAAAGGCACTTGACACATTATGAGAACAACTCTGTAGCTACTGTGTTATTCAATTTTTTTGTAAGAAGTTAACTTTGAAAGAACTATTTCAGAACAAATATGTTAAGCAAATAAGGTTCTTCCTGAGGCCATAGTTTGATGTTTCAGTTGTTTGTTGTCATTGTTGAACCTTGATGCAAAGACCTTTCTTTTACTTTTCTTTATAAATAAGCTACAATAACACGTTTAAGGTAGTGGAGGTATGAAGTAATACAAGTCAATGTACATTCAGTAGTCTGAGACCATCAGAACTGGTAACTGTAAAATATGTTTTGGCCTGAGCAGTTCATAAGAGTGTTTCCCCCCCTAGTACTGAAGTTGTTTAGAGAGAGGTCAAACCCTCACATGCTTTATTCTGTCTTATAACCACTCAAGACTGTAAAGATACAGTGATGTATTGGTTATGGATATGATACTTGAAAATGGTTGTTTCCCCAACACTGAAACAAACTATATTCAATTTCTGCTTCATAATCTTATGGGAAAATAAAATGCAAATGTAAATTGACTGCTTGAGTGAGTAAAAGGATTTGTTGTTATCCAGTATTGTTCCCAGCAAAATCTTCTATAAGCCAGTAACAATACAAATGTTTCTGAAACATCACTTCTCTATTTTTTTTATTATTGTTTTTGTTTTTTAAAGAAAGGAAGATTCTTCGAGATTTCACCTCCTCTTTGGGGATAAAATTATTTCCTTGAGAATTGGCAAAGGTAGGAGATTCACAAGTCTCAGCAACTGTTTTCCTGGTGGAAAAAATCTTTAGTGAAATGATTAGAACATCTGGCAAAGCTCTGAAATAAACAGTACTTTGAAACTGAACTGATTCAGAGTATCCTAGAACATTACATCAGTGACATTAGAACAATTAATATTCAAGATGTGCTTAATTACAATTATAGTTCACAGATGTTCAACAGGAAAAAATGGAACATTGCGATTTCAGGTTGAGCTCTCATGCAAGCAGACTAATGCAGTGGCTCTTTATTCCTATTAAAAATATTAACAACATTGACTCTTAAACTAAAATCATGGATGAGAATCTTAGCAATAGCAAGCGCCCAGCATTTGAGATAATGTAAATGATAAACACAGTGTTTTATCAGCTGCTCTATCAATTGTATTTGAAAAAATTTGCACATCGTTGAACATTTCTGGCAAAATGTGCTTTGGGCTTGTGTAATGTAAGAATAATGGTAAACAAATGAGGAACTCTATAGCTAAGGCACGTATTTTACTACCTTTAGCACAAATCTGTGCGTTGTTTCTTACAATCTTCTGTACCTTTCTCTTGCTGCCAACTAAAACGGGGGCAGTATGCAGAGTGCTGCTGCTGCAGTTGGGTGAATGACTCCCCAGTAATGTAATCAGTGAAAAAAGTGGGCTATTAGTGTGTTATTAAAAATTAACAGTATTTAATGGTGCTAAGGAGGTAAACCAAGGTTGAAAAGGAAACCTTGGGGACATTTCCTAGCCTTCGGTACTTGAACTATCAATTTTAGCAACGCTTCTAACTGTGGAAAGAAATGGTATGTATTAAGCAGTTATGAGCTAGGTATAATTTAGCTAAGAATGCAGGACAAATGTCATTTAAGATAGCTGTGAGAAGTCATTACAAGTTACTCTTGAAAATGAGCAGTTGCCAGATCTAAGCATGGGTAGCTACCTGTATTATGGAAGACAAAGGTATGACTGCTCAAGGCATGAGGTATAAAAAAGATTGCCTTAGCTCATTATTGTTCTGAATGGGACATGTTTGTGTGTCTGTGTGTTTAGAGACCAGAAGAGGAAGAGCAAGACACAAGTACGGGGCACAACCTGAGTCACCAAAGAACACAGCATTAGGAAAAAAGCCTAATGCAGATGTTTGGTAAGAACCTTGTTGAACAGACATTTTCGTTCTGATATCTCCTGTTCCCAGGAAGTTATATTTTATAAAATACAAATTCTCAATTCTCAGAATATTAAGCAACATCCATTATAAGAAAATATTCCTCAAAGAAAAAGTATTTTTGGGGTGGTTTTTTTTTTGTTGCTGAGGTCAAAAGTACAGCTACTGCTCTGGATGAAAAAACAACTCCATGATTACATGAAGTCACTTGAGAATACTGTAAGTGAGTTGAAATGCAGCCTTAACTCACCTGCAAAAAACAAGTGCTTTTACAGGAAATATGCATTTGAGATTTGATTAAGAAAAAAATCAGTTACTGTGACTCCATCAAGCTAACATCTTCCAGCAATGAGTTGCAGTTAATACAATGCTAGCCCCATTCCACTACTATTTAGCCACCTGTTAATCGTGTGCAAAATGTCACAACAGTTCACGGTTCATGGGAAAAAATTATGGTCATAGCATTGAAAATCAAATAGTGAAATAAATTTCTGAGTTCCAAGAAGGAGGATAAATTATTGAAAACTCTTGCTTCCAGACAACTTGAAAATATGTCCAATACTACTAATTAAAATTACTCGTCTGAGCATGTGAATTTAATTAACCAAATGTGGTTGTGATGGATGTGATGTTTATGTTATTTTGCCCCGTATTTCATATCTAATGAAACTTCACATTTGTTTTCTCAACTTGTGATAAAAATAAGCATTCAACAGATTTATTTAATTAGGTATCTCTAGAACCATTTTAAAAAAAGAGAGTGGGCTTTTCATAAAACCAGTGTTCACTGCATACATTATCTTAACTAAATTTTTTGGGTTTAAAACATCAAAGAATTAGGAATGTGGTGTTTCTGCAGATCCACATATTCTTTGCTTCCAATCCAAAAAATCTAAGGGGTGTATAGGGTAACCTCTCCACCTAGCCTGCAATACTGTTTACTCAAGTAGTAACTGTTTTCATATAGTTGTGCTGCATTTGGCCTCATTTTGAATTAAAGTAAAATCTACTTTCTTTCTTTGTAATTTTATTTTAGCTAAGCAAGCCTTAAGATTGAATAGCTTCATTTAATGTATCTGTGGTTGAATGAGAGAATGGAGATGGAGAAAGCTGTTTCTTCCCTTTAACTTTTGTTTCTCTTACCTAACAGTTATAAAACTATTCTTATGTAGGAAATGTCACATTATATTGTTTAGTTCTGCTGACTGTAGTTTATAGAAAGGCACTACAAGCAGCAGGAGTTTCCACGTTCACCTCTTCTCATGAAGACAGCCTTTTGGTACTTCTGTTTGAATGAAACAGTATAAAATAGGATTTTGTGGGGTCTGGCATGTTTTTCAGATGTTTGTATCTTCTTTCTCTCTTGAATTTTAAGGTCAGATAACAAAACTAGTAATTTTCAAAATTGCTAGTTTTTCAGCAGATGAACTGTTCTTAGTATGGCAGTTTTCCATAAGCTATTGGGTGGTTTTCAGTCTAATCAAGCAGATCTCTTTAGTTTACTGCTAAGAGCATCTTGGGACTCAATTTTATACCTGAATCCTGAAAATGCCACCCTGAGGAATGGGTATTTGAGGCTGTGTCAGAGCTCCTATTTCATGTATTGCTGCCATCAAGTAGTGACGGTAAGACAATACTGCCTTAGAACGCTCAGCACAAGCCTGTGGTTGAGCACTTGGCAGGTGATTTTAGTCTGAAGTATCTTAAATTTGATCCAAGAGCTTATCTGGCCTGCTCTTAAGTGATAACAGGAAATCAAGGTTAGTGAGTTTTTCTGTGTTCCTGAACCCTTGAACTGTAGGTGAAAGCAGGGCAGAAGCCTCCCAGACTTAATGAATTTTTATATGTACTTTTAAATACTTATTTAAATAGTATTTAAGTAAAAAGTACTTATTTACAAAGCAAGAAAATAAAACCCCAGACATGCCAAAAATCACATGTTGATTCCTTGTCAGCCATATATGCTCATTGAGAACTTGTAAAATAATAGTAGAGAAAGGTTACTATTTATTCTAAAGTTTTCTCTCAACGTAATTTTATTATTGGAGTTTAAAATAAAAGGGGAAATATGCACTGTATTGTGTTCTGTTGTGAGGTAATTGCAGTTAGAGACATTTTAGCTCAAGGTTTCTCTTATGCTTATTAGAAGTCATTTTATTACTTGTAGCCTGTATCTTGTGAGATTCTGTTGCATAAAATTCTACGCCTCCCCTTATTGGGCCATATGACAGGGACAGTAATTAGCACTAAACTCCAAGGCAATTTATTTTCATAAAATTAATAATAATGAAGATAATTTCATTTTTGAAAGCAGCTCTGTGAAAAGGCATCTCAGATCACTGCATGGAGATCTTGATTATACAGTGAAAAGGAGCTATTCACAGGAGGGAATATTAGCATAGCCACATTCCACTAAAAACACTCTTACTCTTGCCAAGATTCTGTGCATAAAATCATACGCATGCTGTGTTGATGTTATTAGCTTCCATCGTTCAAGCTGCTGCTGTCCCCTCTGTATAAATCTATACTGAAGAATCTTTATATGCGAGGGAATATGATCCCTAAACACTTTAAAGTGTGATGCATTTAAAGGAATGCAAAACAAAGTATGTTAAAATCCAGAAAAGAAGATGGGGTGACTGACTGAGTTATTTCTGTTTCCTATCTGTGGCAATTGAATTGACTGTCAGTAGAAAGAAACACTTAACTGGTTTTATGATATTAACTTTTATTTCAGCTGCTTGTCCTTAAATTCTGTGGTTCTATAATCAAAATCTTGAACTGAGTTAGAGGAAGCAGCATGAGACGTTATGGAATCAATGTATAAATTTAAACCTGATTTGAAAAATGCTGCTCTTGTTTTCTTTCAAAGCAAAGTAGTATGTGGCTCGTAATGCCATTGCAACATGTAAGAATAAATCACTGTACCAAATTGGTGACTGACAGACCTTTTAGTTCATGAATTTGAGGTGCCTGAATGTCTTCCTGAACAGAACATATTGGTTCAGACATTTTGTGAGTCTACTTAGAAGCCTGATCTCTGAAGCAATTGTCTCATAGCAAAGTAGGGAAGAAGCTTTAGGATCAGTATTTATTATTCCTGTGCAGCCAAACTGTATCCACGGCCTCACAGGTCTCATGCCATTCATATGTAAAAAGATCATATCTCAGGTTTTTCTGAAATGCAAAAGAGGGAAATAGAGAGGGAAAAACAACTACTTAGTGAAACTGAAACTGTTGGGTTTGAGGTTTGATTTTGTGAACATAGAGTTGCACTCTGGCACGTGCTAAGCCTTTCCTCAGACTTCCTTGTTTCTGGCCTTGCTGTCTCAGTTCTCAGCCACGGTTTCACTGCACTGTGGCATTTCAAACTACATAACTTTCCTTCATCCTTCTTCTGTTACACATTCCTATGTTTGGAAACCTGTAACTAGGCTAATAGATGCTGTGGGTCATGGGACAGAAAGTCAAGATTAAGTTACTAGGAATTTTTTAGGTTTGCTCTTTGCTTGTTTAAGCATTAGGGAAGCTATTCACACAAAGCACAGATAAAGGAAACCAAGATTGCAAAATCAAACCCAAAGTTTAGAACTGGTAAAACTTAGGAAGTCTTTTTATCCCTTTTAAATGAGTTGTGATACACTCTTCTACATGAGACATGACATTTTGAACCCTTCTTGGAGAAGATATGTTTGAGAGTGAAAAAATCCAATGATTATGGAAGTGATCTTATACATAAAAATATTACATTGTCACAAAAGCTGAAGAATTGTCAGTGCATGATGGAGTGGGAAATACTGAGTGGGACAGGCTAGAAGGATTTCAAAGCACAGTCTCCTGGTTGAGGACATTAAGGTTGAATTTTATCCAATTTGGAGGTTTGGGAATAAAGTTTTAAAACTCCAGAACAAATATTAATGCTGTTTTCATTATTCTGGGGAGGCTTACAACTTGAGAATTTGACGCTGACTTCCAGTTTGAAGTAAATTAAATTGGTGATTTTAATGTTCACTGGGCTGTACATATAAGTACTTTGAAAAATGAATGCTTAAGTATTTTAGATTGGATTTCCTAATCCTTTCACTGTCTCTCTTCTCCATCTAGAAAATTAATACAACACTATTGCTTCATCAGGATGTGGCAGTTCCTGTTTTTTGGGTGTTTGGCTACTATAGTCAGAGCATTTAAAGAGCTGGTCAAGACATTTATTATTTCATATTCCAGAAATGAGCTGAACACAGTGCAATGAATGCACATGGATGTAAATATCATAAATGGTATTTACGTGTTGATGAAAAGGATCAGTCAGGTTGAAAGGTAAAAATATTTACTAAGTGCTTACTCAGAGATTGTTGTTGACCCTGAGCTTTTAATGAAAAAATGTACCACTTCTGCATAGGGTATTTCCAATATGTAGAATATTTATCTTAGAGTCTTTTTCATTTTACATCCATAATCCTTACAAAGATTAATGAAAGACCAGACAGCTAAGTTGTCATTACACACTTCCGTGTTTTTGAAATATTTTTGGTAAGATAAAATAAACTTGCTTGGTTTTAATCATTCAAACTCAGTAATTTGATTCAAACCTTATGTTTGTCCATGACTTATTTTGAAAACTAATAATTTTAAGATTTTTTTGGGGG
>JANHGN010018295.1:243452-283630 GCA_024605025.1 Megaceryle maxima
ACTCTCTTTTGTTACTTGGCCTGTTTGAGTTATTTCACATAGTTTTCTGAAAAGCATTCTGAGGTGTGTGCTCATATGCACTGGAGCTGGGGGGGGGGGGAACGGGATGGGACACGGGGGACAGGGACAGGACAGACAATAAAACATAACTGTCATACAGTCTAAGAAAACTGTATTTTACTTCCCCCAGATATATTTCTAGAGAGTTTTCACCACGTAGTTCATGTTAAGCTGAATCTGGATGAACCCAATAATAAGAATTAAACTAGCCCTTGAGATGTGAAACAAGTGTGAGTCAAACAGATCAAGCGGAATAAAATGCCATTTTTCAATGTGCAAAAATATTTCTGAAGTAAAGTACTGCTGTAAGTTTTTCTCCTGTCAAGTACTGATAAAACACAAGTTCTTCCTGTTGCTTTGTTTAATATGGCTGCTCAGAATGATTACAGAATTAAACACACAGAAACATGATGGAGAATCAAGAGCAGTTTTTATACAGCAACTCCCTCCAGCATTTACTTAATAGTAAATCTTTATTAATATAGAGAAAAGAAAGTGTGGAATATTATGACTCTTAACTCTTCTTTCTTTCCTCTGCAGAATTGCCAGATGTCATCAGATCATTGTCTAGCATTTTAGGAGTGATACGAGGAAGCTTAGAGCAACTCCAGAATATCACAGATGCAGGTGGAAGATACTACCCTGATGTTGACAAAGGTAGGTTGTGGAAAGATTGATGCTGCGGGCAAGAAAGCACCATCTATCCAGCTAAACATGTTAGCAGAAGACTGTTTTGTTCCCTTTGCTCGCGTTTTATTCATGCATCCAGACAAGTTAATGGTCAGGATATGTAGGTGAACATCTGACATGTTTCACGTGTTTATTATAAATTTAATGTGACTAAACTTTCTTATATTCTACTTGAGAATGCCTTCAGTATGGGATTCATTTTGATTACTTGGTACAAAAGTTTCATGTAATATAACCCCCATTCTTCATTGTCCCAGATTCTCGTTTATACAGATTTCTTGTATCATGAATTTTGTACAGATTCCTGACAAGGTCCCCTATGTCACTAAGCTTGTTAAGGTCTGTGCTGCTCCATGTGGTACATCTAAAATCAATTTCAGTCACATTTGACCATTGTGCAGATGGAACATTATTCATGCATTAGACTTCCTAAGTGGGGTAGAGCAGAACCTTACATTTATTCCTTACAATTGTATCTGCATTTTTGTATTATATATGGTTCAGTAACCTTTTGTAGAAGACCAGAAGATGCCTCTGGAGGCAACACAGCGTGCATCAGAACTGATTTATACTCTAACATCTGTCAACTTTTCCCTAGGACCTAGTTGTGCCAGGATACACATGTCATCTTTTCTAATGACTTATCAAAAGATAGAGGCTGACTGTGGCAAGAGGTGTGCCACGGGAATGAGTCTGATACTACTTCCTGCCATTGTGTTCAGTGTGCATTTATTGGCTCGAGGATTTGTAACTTGCAGCGTAGCGTGCATTTTTCCCACAGAGTTACCTCTTTTCTTCATTAAATTCTCAAAATAAGGCAAAGAAATGCTGTTGTAAATGTGTTAGTGTCCATGCAATGAATTTTGGAAATATTCAGAAAGACTGCATGTTCTTGTCCTATGAAGTCAGTTGAAATTTCAAAAAACTCATCAAATACACATCATCTTCTCTTCCCCTAGCAAATAGAAAAGCAGGCATAGGAGGGCTTAGAACAGCCAGTGTATTTTATAGCACTGATAAGCAAATGGACTTGAAAACAGCTTTCTTGCATCTTGTGTGAATGTTTTGCCTACTTGGATGCTGTATATTTCTGTTGTTTTGTATAACTATTATTTAGTATGACAAGTGAATGAGACACCCAGAGGAACTACCTAAACTGTAAAATATGTGGAGCCTCCAGTTCCTCCATTCACTTTTATATCCATTATCCTTTATTCTATTGTGATTTTGTTTTCTTACTCTTAATTTCGCTATAATTTCCATACTAGCCTCATAATCCTTGCTTAGCAAACTCCAAAGTGCCCTTTACTATAAAACGTTCACATTTACATTAGCTGGTAAGTTTAATCAAAGACAGGAAACTAAAAAGCAGATGAGATCCATAAATGTTCTTTTTAAAGGAGCTGCATCTTCACCATAACCAAGACGTTACACTTTTCAAGAAGAAATTAGTGTACGTGTATAAAAATAGTTACTCTAATATTTGCATTATTACACGTGGTTTTTAGGAAAAAGTCTTTAGTACCAAATATGGAGTTCATTGGCATAGACTTCTTAGATCCTCAAAATGCTTCAGTTAGTTCTGTTGTCTGTGAGCATCCTGTAAATAGGAGCATTTTGTCATGGGAGATCCGATTCTTTTTTTGTGGTTGAGGTAATCACTAGCTTCACTGTGGCAGTTAGGAATTACCTGTCTAATGAGCAGGGATTTTCCTTTTTCTTACAGGAAAGGTTGAAATGATAATTTAACATCAACTAGAGGAGTTTTATCGTAGTCTGTCTCAAAATATCTTCAGTCCTATTTGTAAGGAAAACTTGCAAATCCTAAACCAGCATTATATAGTGATTTTTATTTGGAATTTAAATTATTTTGATTGATATTAGTTAGAGCAAATAATAAGTTTCTAATAATGTGTGAATGCATACATATGAAATTAAAAAGCAAAAAGTAAAATTCATGTCTAACCTAAGCTGACTGGAACTGCAGTTGTCTTCACAGGTTTTAATTCTGCAGCATGTTTTGTGTCTTTCTGCTTTGGCTTTACTGCTTCTGTATTGATTCAGTTTAACAGATTAGTTTATAAGTCAGAGTGATTTAGGATGTTATGTATTTATTTTCCTATTTAGATCTCTCTTGTAAGTGAAAATACACTGTGTGATTTGTAGGACATGTATTTATGAGTTAACTACACAAAGATGTCTCTTCAAGATTGAACATGTAACATAGTTACGTGGTTACACAGAATGCAAGGTGAAAATACTGTTCTGCCGGAGCTTTACTGGTCGTTCCGGGGACAGATCATCTTATTGCCTCTTGGCAGTTGACCATATTCTAAATAATCTAATATTCAGTTCATGGAAAGAAATCTGAAATGTAGAGCTAATTAGCTTAATTACTGGACTTATCTAGAATGTGAGGCCTGGCTTCAGTCTCTTGCAAAGCAGAGCAAATCTTAAAGAAGAAACTGAAAACTTCCCTTGCAAGAGAGAGCATCCAGGACTTGGTACATTCACCTGAAGTATGGCAGGGTGAGTGAAGGGATCTTGGCTAAGGAATACTCAATTAACCAACAACACTGTAATGAGCTTTATTAGTTTATATATGGTCCTATGGTCTCTGGAGTTTCCAGAATCACTTATGCAGTAAGAAAAGCTTAGCAAAATAGCATACTTCATCAGATCAACCAAGTTTCTTCATGTCCAGTCTTTAATGTTACTACGTTTGGAAAATAAGTAACAACACAGGGACATAACAGGATCTCTTGTGGCATGAAAATGAAAACCTACATGTTAAGAGCAAAAAGGAAAATTCACATTTTGTTACTTCTTTTTTTTAATATATCCCGTTTACTTTTTTATAAATAGCTGACCTATGCAGTCTAACAGTAGATCATTTGATAGGAATCAGTTTGCAGGTTTGGGGACGGAGAATTCTGGGTTGTTCAATATCTAGCTCAAAGTCTGTGGAAAGTGCATCTATTAATGGGTTTCTACCTGTTGGTTTTGTTATTTTATTGTATTTTTTAATCTGTTTATTATTGGCATTTCTACAAACGTTCCGTTCTTGTCCCTTCCTTGGCATCGCAATGCACAAAAAATAACATTTAAGAAGAAAAAGCATTGTGGCTCTCTTGAGATGTCCACAATTTGAATGAATAATGGTGCCACATTATCCTCAAAAGGTCAATGGGATCAGAATGTTGTCTGAAGCTGTAACAGACAATATTGACTTACCATTAACTTTCTGTTCCAGCAGTATTATGTTTATATCTTCAGACCAAACCTACGGGTATAATTCCTTTTGTTGTTTTGGTCAAGGGAGAGGATTTTTGTCTGTAAACATTCCAAAAAACTTGTATGTGACTGCCAAGCCAAGTATTGTGTCTGGCATTTGTGAGTTAATGAAAGAGCTGCTGTAGCTTAGTAGCTGGATTTCGAAATACAGAATCTGGAGAAGAATATTGCAAAAGTAATGTTACCCAAGCCTCTCGTAATGAGAATTTACATAAAGAATGACCCAGTGGAATTGCAGCAGTGTATAGTGCTGCCATTTAGGAGAATGGAATCATGTCTCAAGCCTAGAGCAACTTAAAAGAAGGAATTTGAAGCTTTTGGTCTCAGGGGACAAAGTAAGTGCTTTTCAGTTTCTCAAGCCATTCACTGTTGACTGAAATAGCCATCTATAGATAGCTGCTAATACGGGCAAAGACTGAGATTATTAGAATATACCTAATACACTAAAAAAATTTACAGGCTTTATTTTTGTTGTGCTTTTCAATCAGTGAAGAAATAATCACCAGATTAATGCACTTTTTAGAGGGCAGTGGTACATACTTTAAAAAAGAAGTATTAAAAACAACGGCTTATGCCTGAAACATTCAGGATTCCTAGGTGATGGCTAATTCAAGCACTAGGTAGGTCTGTTAGCTCTTAGCTTCTAACAGCTTCCTACTCCTGATATTGACCATATTTCATTTGCCATATTTGTGTTCATATGTGTCAATGAACTGGAAGATAAGACTAGAGAGACAGAACAAGAATCCGGCATCCTCCCAGCTGTCCAGAATTCCCAGATGAAGAACTGTATTAGCATAGACTTCCTCTGTAGTCATTAAGGGGAAAGGGAGATGCACATCTGGAGAGGTGGTGATCTGAGAGGAATTGAACTCTGCAACTACTGCATCTTGTTGGCTGTGTACAGAATCTGCAGTTCCATTTAACTCCACAGTTACTTTCTTGAAGTTTGATGGATAGCTCTAGGTTAAATAGTGCTTACTGTCAACCTATGAAACAACTGTCACACTAATTGCTTTGGGAGAAAAGATCAAAACAAAGGGTACTATAAATGTAAAACTGTATCTCAGGGTTGCTGGCTGGAATCTGTTTTCACATCTGTAAGTTTACATCTGTGTGTTTATATAATGTAAAGCACGAAATGCGTACCAAAAAGTTACTGAAAAAGTCATCTGTGAGACAGAGATATATAGATATATATATACACCCACACATATATGCACACACTAGACTTCCTGATGTAGGAATACTTGCTAGGTTAGGAAACTTCAGTAGTGGTAATTACAGTGGTCCTGCAATACATCACCATCATTGTTACCAAGAAAATTCTCTCCAGGCACAGTAAGGGTCAATTTTTGATAATGATACGTTTTATTTATACTTTCTTAGGTCACTTTTATTTCAGTCTGCAAGTATAATCAGAATTTAAGTTAGTTCTTGCAGTGCCATGAATGGTTTAGAGATGGATTTATGAAAATTGCAGGCCTTTAAAAACACAAGACTTAAGCAAAAGAGAGATTTGTTACCTTGGAAAGTTTTACAAGTCATAAGTAATTGCCCTCTACCCTTCTGAAATAGGTTTATAGGAAAATGTATATCCTTCTCCTTATATAAATAAATAATTTAAAAAAAACAAACAAAAAACCCAAACAAAAAAAACCCAACAAACAAAACAACTCAGAAATAAAGTGTTTTCCCCAGGGCCATAGGCTGCGATTGGAATCAAAATTATTACTGAGTAGTGTGTGATTCCAGCCCAATATCTGGGCTGTAACAATACTTACAGAGTCTCCCATGCCTGTCTGTCACTCCTAGAATTACTGGCCCTGGGAGCTATTTTTCCATGAATGACAATCATAGTTTGCAGCTTCAGCTTATTCAGAAACAAGTTTGGTGGATGAATTCCCTTTTTTAATCTGTCCAGCGTTTCAGTTCTAGATATAAATTGTGATTGAATGATTTAGTTCAGATTGTATCTAGTGAGAATGCTGCTTCTGTAACTTGTTCCATGAAGTATTTCCATTTCTGTTAGGAATTATCAAATGTTTTCTAATACTTGGGGAAAAACATTCTTCATTTCAATGAATATTACTGCTTCATTGAATTGGATGCTGTAATACCTTTTATTTAACTGACTTGTAAAAGTTGAAGAGAGGATCAGACTTCCATTTCTATCTGCTTCTGCTGAAGTTAAAAGTGACACTCTGACCAAGGTTAAGGGAAAAAGGTTTTGATCCACAGAAATCAGAGGGCTCTATGCCTGACACCTTTCCATTCATGGGAGATCTGCTATCCCCTGGAATGTTACTAAGTTTTCCTGGGGTTTATTGATTCCTGTGACCCATCTAATCCTTCTTTCCTTAGATAATTACGACATGCAAATATTATATGGGCTTCCTATCTTCCTCAAGGTTTCCACACAGAACCACTAAAAAGAGATCAAAAAAACTGTTTTGAAAAACTTGAGAGAATTCAGTGGCTTTTTTCTTTCAGCCATGCAAAAATTGAACTGCGTTTGCTCCTAATTATTGCTGTATTTTAAGAATGTAGATCTTAAAAAACACAGTCTGTGAAGATCTCTTAGCCAGCTGAGTTTGACTCACTAGAGCTTGCCTCTGGCAGGAGAAGGTTTATAGCTGCTTCTCAGCATATTTGAAAGAAGATTATTGCTGCTGACGCATTGCAAAAAGGTAACATTTGTGTGCATCAGTGACTAAATTGCCCTCTATTATACCACATCCCATAAAATGACAAACCTCATCAATAAAAAAAAAATGCAATAAAGAAGGTACTTGGGGATTTGTCTAGCTGTGGGGAACTAGAAGTACTTAATAATGCTGAATAGCTATATCCAGTGGCAGGTAGGAGGAGTTACTGTCTCTCATTGGAAAATTTCTGACTGTGGATGATTTTTTGATGGGTTTTTCTTGTTCTCTGATTTCCCAGGTTAAAATATAAATCAGTCATGACACCAAACAATAAAAAAGGAGAAAGAAAAATCTATTCAAAAGCGAGCAAGTAACAAACAAATGCCAAGAGGAACAGACTTTTTTTTAAAGTTAACATTGGAAGAATACATTTTGTCCAAGCTTTAATGTTGGGAGAGCAGGGGGACCTATCACAAGCAGGTAGCCAAGTGGCATCCTGAAGAGATGGAAAGGAGGAATAGTCCAAAGTGAATGCTGGTTGTTGCCAGGTGATCCCACAAATTAAGACTGTTGGAAGAGGAGATTAATATGAAACTGAAGTAGCACTTCTAGTTCACTGGTAGTTAAATTGCTTTGTTGATAGCAGCTTTATTATATTTTTTTTTCAATTTCTTAAAAACAATGTTATTCTTTATCTTCAGCTATGGCAAAAAGGTATTTCTTGCCAAGTGTATTTCTGTGATCTGTGGTTTCCCTGTTGTTTTCCTTCTTGCAAATACAAAGAGGACAGATAAAATTTTCTTTTTAAGAGGCTTGTTAGGCACACTTACCAACAGTGTGCTCCAGTAGTTCTTTTTAAAAGTGTAAAATCATATTACAGAATGCAAAAAATTAAAAATACATATAAATATTAAATTCTGGTTATCAGGTTCATTTCAAGATCCTGTATAAATCTTAAATCTTGACCTTTACAAATTATTAGAGCTACTTTTTTCATAATTGTTGAGTAATCCTGTTTATTAAAGCTTCTACTCATACACCTAGGAAGCTGGTATTATGTGCAGTCTTGCATTCTCTGGTCTTCACATCAAAAGATATAAAGAGTCCTAGAATTAATGACAAAATAGAGTATTTAGAGTATGCATTTATTTATTAATAGATGTTACATTTAGTGATTGACTAAAAGGACATGAACTTCTTTTGAACATACATCTAATGGGTCAAGAAGACCTAAACTTGGAGTGGA
Organism: Megaceryle maxima; assembly: GCA_024605025.1. Classification (NCBI taxonomy): domain Eukaryota; kingdom Metazoa; phylum Chordata; class Aves; order Coraciiformes; family Cerylidae; genus Megaceryle; species Megaceryle maxima. The sequence goes on from JANHGN010018295.1 coordinate 251,391, forward strand.
TAGGTTTCAGGGTACATGTTTTGTACCCTTCACCTTTCTTTGTCAAAGCAAAATTAATCTTTTTTTCTTGAATTTTAGACAAGGGTTACCATCTATACTACAGCAGAAGAGTGATTTAAAGTGGAAAATGCAACAAAAAGGGATACTTGGGATCAGAGCAAGATTGAAAAGCAGTTAAGAGGCTTGAGAATTTTTGGATTAATTCTGTTTATCTGATAAATGCCTCTGAATTTCAGAGGGAATGATGTCTTCATCTAAACTTGTCTGAAATACTGAAATGTTCTGAATGTTACAATATATAATTAATGGGAAGAGGCAATAAGTCATTCACTGTTTTCTTACTAGTTGAAAGCTTAACTTTACCAGTTGCTACTTTATCAAGTTTCACAACTATTAAAAAATTGGACATTTTCCTGAAAAACACTTTTTTTTTTTAAAATTACATTAATCGTTTGGTATAGTATCAAATCCTTTCCTACTTCTGTGATGATTATTAGCAGTAGGCTTTCTTTTGTATGTCAAGTAACTTTTAAATGTGTGACTTTTTAGATAGCAGACGATACTTTTCTGGCTGCCTCATGTTGCTTTGAATTAACTTCAAGTTTTTAAATCAAGGACCTGAGGAAGGCTGCCCTTACATAAACTAATCACTGATGAAGCTACCATTGATTAACTGTTGGGCTTTCATTGATTGCACAGATACAGTTCCACAGGAAGATTTCAAACTTTGTTTGTGTAGTTTTTCTAAGTGATAAAAGAGCATTTTGTGTATTCTGTGCATTATGGCATGACTGTCAGATATAAATCAAGAAGAGGGAAGGCATTTTTTCCCTTGAGATACCAAGAACTGTGATGTACTTTATTCCTGATTTCCTAAAATAAAGGGTTTTTTACACTATTGTCTAAAAAAAAAAAAAAAAAGAAATCCAAACAACAAAAAAGGTTTTCCAGCATTATCAAGGGAAGTGGTTGATGCTGCTGTAATTTCATTACAGAATGGAATAACTGTAAATTCTACCATAAATAACTGTGAATTAATAACATTTTTCTTCTGGGGATCTCGGAACAGGTCACATTTATTTAAAACTTGTAAAAGAAGAGAATGAACCACAGTGAGGTTTGGCCACAGGAGGAAACGTTTTGCTGTGGAAGTGGAAGAGCAGCCCACTTCCTGCATGTGCTGTAGGCTGCCCCTGATGCATTCAGTAATGCTCCCAGTTGAGTGTTGCTCTCCTCTGCCATATGGAAGGCAGCTAGGAGGAGAAGTAAATATGGGCAGAGGATTATCTGTTTAGAAAAGCAAGCAGCTGACCTTTCATACCATTATTTTTGCCATTACCTAATCAAGGTTAAGCTCAGGAGTCCCCTTTCTCTCCTACCTCTCACATCTGGGCTACAGCTGGCTTTATCTGTACTTTTGAGTCCTAGACATTATTTTTCTTGGCTATTTGATCCAGTTAATTATTCTGCAGCCTCTTGGCTATATCTTTGGCTCTTTGTGAACTCATGCTCCAACAGAATGCCAGGATTTTTCTTTTCAAAGGAGCAAAAAACCTTGTGTCACTAATATATGCAGGATGCATACTAGCTACTAACATATGCCCATTGGGAATGGTGTCTAGAATCCCATCTTGAACTTGCAAAACTGAACTTAGTTTCTGCCACTTCATTTCATTTTCTTCTTCACTTTCATCACAAATATTCTACCGGCTTTCTGAAAAGGATATTATTCCTGCCCTTTGACTTGTGGGAGTGAGCAGAGCTCTCCAGTATGCCTGTTGCTTGGAATTAGATGTTATAGGTAGACTGCCTCATTAGTGTGCTTTCCTAAGGGCACTCAAATATATTAAGCTCTGTTCTGTTTTAAACACTGTTTGGTTCTGATCCTGTTTTGCTCTGACAAGTGAGCCTTAGAGCTAGTGTAGCTGTGCTGATTGCTTGAATTCTCGTCCTCTACTTCTGTAGACTGCAACACCACCTTCTTCTGTATTAGTTGTCAGACCTTTCACAGCTTAGACTGCCCAGAGAATTGCAGCTGAGCCATGCCGTAAGTGGTGTGATAGCAGCCTCCTGAAAAATACAGTATGCTCTTTCCCTCTTCTCCAAATCCACAGTCTTTAATTTTTGTGTCATCTTATCCTTGTTTTAGTAATGTCTTGTCCTCAGTGAAGTTCCACCAGTGAAGTTTTATGCACCACCATCTACAGTAATTTATTTTTTTTTTCATCTACTTTGCCTTTCTGCTTTTGCTTTTCAGAGTGCAGAAAGAGGGGGCCCTCAGCTTAACACATACGTGTTCCTGAATAGAATGGGAAGGATTGCTTGGCACTTTGGATGTGGGGGATGTATTGTGGATGTATTTTCTGAAGTAATTTTAGAAAGAATAGCTTTGACCAGTATTTGACCATGTTTCTACTATTTGTGGGGATTATATTGTCCTATGGCTTACTTTGGAGTGTGGTTTTTATTTTTACTACCAGCCAGGGATATATAGACAGTTGTTAAAAAAAATGGTCAAGCTGTTTAACAACTGAAAAATCTCTGTAATTAACAGTATTGCGCTGTGGATATCTGAGATCACATTTAGAATACCTGGGGATTTCAGATAGATTATTTTCAGTGGTGATATGGATGGGAACATGCATTCAGTTAGACTGTTACCTGATGATTTCCTGGGCAATAATCTGGTAATAAAATGGGATGATACAGGTAGATGCATACTGGTGAATAGGAAAAAATACAGGAGTGAGAAGATAGAGCTGCGATTTTTCTTTTAGAAGACAGATAAACAGTGAAGCAATGTTACAAGGAAAGAAATTCAGGTGTTGGTTTGTTGAAGCTAAATAAATAATGAACAGTTCTCAGCTGCAGGGATTTTACCATTGGAGGAAAAAAAAAACAAAACCCATTAAATATTGTTGGGTTGACTTAAACTCTTTTATTTCATAATTTATGATAGAGCTTTATAGTTAACTATAAGAAGAGAGTGGCAGAGGTTTCTGAATTTTAAAAACACTTAATGCAATTTAGCAAATAGTGTGGAGCAACTATCATTTCAAATAATGAAGATACTTAGAAAAGATAATAGATTAGTCCAGTTATCATTTCAATGCCTGTGTTTTGCCCAGTAAAATTGATATGAAATGACAATTTTGTCGTAATCTTCTTCACAAAATTTTAGTGCTGTAATTTGTAGAATGGTTATAAACTTGTGACTGGGATAGAAAATAGATTATAGTATTTTTTGCCTGGAAGAAACTTTAAAAATCAAATAGGAGTGTTTATATGCCTATAATTATGATCATATTTTACAGTCTTTTCTTTATATGAACATACTGGCTTTGGCAGATTGTTAACTTTGCTTTTAGTGTGTGCAATCAAATTTAAGGAAAATGTTTTTATCAAAGCTATTACAATTTGAATCTGCTACGTGGGGCCAGTGGCTCACTGCTTTTCTTGTCAAAGTTACACTCCAGAGCTGAGCTGTTAAATATCATGAGAGACAGAAATCTATGTTAATTATTTTATTATTAAAATATATATAGGAGAAAGTTTAAAATGCAGAGACTATACCTTGCCATATGCACTTACAGGACACATTCATTATCTTTCATAAACCATCTTTGATTTCTTGGATCCAGCAGCTTTAAAAAAAAAAAGCAGTGAATACTGCAGTATTTATTTGTTAGATTCCTAAAATATGTGGGTGGATAAAGGAAGAATTGGGTAAAAATATATAGAGAGGTCATTGTCTTGAATAACTGAATCCTTTGTTTCACTTGTTTCAAAGTATATTTATAGTACAGTCTGCAGTTTGTAACAACAAATGTATAAGAAAGCTATAGGAATTAAGGATAATTGTATATTTCATATGTATAAAGGAAAAGCTTTATGCTTAGAAATGAAACTATTAATGTTATATTCTGAATCATGAATGCTTAACCAAGTAACCTGCTTGTATGTAACCATGCTGACATACTTAACATATATATTGTTATAGCTCTCAATCTACATAGAGTTCTTAGGTGTTCTACAGTACTTAGTGAAGCCAGTGTCAGAGTGATGTCTATTAAAAATAAATGTTAATGTTTCAGGAAAGTGTAGATGTTTAAAGGTGATTGATGGTTCCTTTCTTTTAAATAATGAGAATTGTGTACTGCAGGACAAGTTCAGGAAGTATGAAAGCACTTTACAAAGAAAAGAGATTGAGTATGGTGTAAAATATTAAAGCTTTATACTGACAGATCTGTTTTTATTTAAATTTTTATTGAATTTTTTCTTTGAAGTAACAACAAGAGACACATACTGTTGGCAGATAAACGATGCTGTGCTGAATGAGTGGCTACTTAACCCTAGAACTGTCAGACACCATTATTTTCAATGTCAAGGAGCTGCAAAGCTTTATGCAACATATTCTGTTCTTCAAATTAAAATGGTCAAATTTCTGTTCTTTTATACATTTCTATGCCACAGCTACATGTGATATCTAGACTAGCTCAGCGGGGAATGCTGAATTTGGCTTTAGACCTGCTTATAACATAAAGCCGAGTTATGCTTCAGGTTATCTTGAAAGCTCAAGCAGCAGTGCCTGAAGCACTGATGTTGCTCTGCTTTTGCTCCAAGTTTTAAAATATACTAATGACTGAAGCAGACATGCTATTGTCCTAATTAATAAATGCAATGATATATAAAAAAAAAAATCTCTTGAGAGCAGAGTGTGCAATTCTATGAAGGCAGGAATTTGCAATTTGATAAATTCTACTGCCATAGTTGGTATTTACCTGTTAAAATTAATTTGAAATTATATTAGTTTTATAAATTGGGGACAGTCATTATGTACTTTTCTGATGAACTTGCTATCACAAAAGGCGTGTGCTTTGCACTTTCTAGTATTTTCTGCTTGACCAGACCAAGTAGGTTCCCAGATACATGATGTCTCACCCCCAGAAAGACTGGGTGAGCCAGTCTTTGAGTGATGATAGTGTCATCATTCCAGTAAATATCTATTTTATTCTATTTAACCAAAGTGTGGATCGACACTATGCTAGTGCTGCACTGTGGTATTGGATTCTATTTTCACATTCATTTAGTAAATACAAAAATAATACATAGAAAAACTATGACAAAGAGAATTCAGAATATGTTATGCATTGGGATCATAGGATCCCAAGGGACCTCAGGAGGTCATCTAGTCCAACCTCCTGCTCTAAACAGGGTCACCTATGAGCTCAGGACTTCATCCAGTCTGTTCTTGGAATCCTTCCACAACCTTTCTAAGCAGCCTCAGGCAGCCATTGCTTGAGTGTCCTTATGGCAATAAATACCACGCAGTGACTGATTAGCTCAATGCACTGAAAATACATTTGATCATTATATGATGATAACCTGATTTAAGCCATTTTTATATTTGAAGATTTTTCTTCTACTCTTTGGGGTTTTTTTTTTGTTTGTTTTTCATCACACTGCCTCTTTTATATTTCCAACTGTATAGTTTTAGTCATGACACCTCACTTTGTTTTCTGCAGCATATAACCTTAAGTGTGAGAAACTTTTTTTTTAACCTTCCTACACTAAAAGGAATCTTTTTGTATACAATTTCTATATAATTGAGATAAACCAAAGAATTGTTACAGTCTTGATGTTTTCAAGTATGAGCTTCGTTTTTAATGCTGATTCACCTTTGAGGTTATAGTATTGTGCACATAAAGAAAACTTGCTGATGGCATTTTGCGTTCTTTCAGCATTATTACTTTGCATAAATAGAAAGCAGGTTTGCAGAAAAGGATCTGGGGTTCTAGTACACAACAAGTTGAACATGAGTCAACAAAGTACCTTTCCAGTCAGAAAAGTTCTGGGCTGTACAGTAAATTCTACATGTATTAGCAAGACTGTAGCCAGCAGGTTGAGAGAAGCCATTGTTCCACTCTGTTCAACATTTGAGACCCCGTCTCAGGTATTTCTTCCAGCTTTGGACTCCCAAGATAATGGAGTAAGTCCAACAGAATCCGCCAGGATGGTGTCAGTGGGCTGGAGCACAGGGAGGGGTGGACAGAGCTGGGTGCCTTCATCTGTCAGACGAGCAGCCGAAGAGGAGAACCTGTTGTTGTGTACAGCTGCAGGCTCTTACTGAAGGTGCTTGGTGATAGAATGAGATGCAATGGACACAAATTACAACAGAGGAAATTACAAGTAGGTGTAAGGAAAGCTATTTTCACCAGTCAGGACACTTGGAATGGGTCCCTGAGCCACAGTAGAGTCTGCATACCCAGAGGCTTTCAGGGCTTGACTGGTGTCAACCTCAGCAAGCTGCTTTAGATGGCCCTTCTCTGAACAGAGGTTGGACTAGAGAACTCTAGACATCTCGTCCGAACTATATTATTTTAGGATTTTATATTAAATAAAGGTTTTTTATAACTATTACTAAATGTTACTGAGAAGTAAAAAGAATCTTACTCTCATGGCTGGAAATTTCTTAGACACTTCATCAAACACTAAGAAGCTGCTAAATAAGGAAGTAATCTTTAAGGAAATCTTGAGTATGATTCATCTGAATAAATATAAAGTCCTTGGCATTAAGATGAGACCTGTCAGTCATCTATAGAGTCACCTGTATTTTGTTGGATGAATTATGCTTTAAATTCCATTGGTCTTAGTGCTTCCATCTCCACTGACTGCTTTTGATGCAGACAGCTAGTTAAATGACATGAATTAGACCATTTATCTCTCCTATGCTAGTATGCTTTGGCACTTTTCTCTCATTTTCTTTTTTAATTTCTATAAGCAAAGGCTGTGCATTCTGTGAGCTTTACTGTACTAGTTTTACAGCAGATAAATTGTAAGCTCCTTTGTCAAAGGGTATGATCTACTTCATTTGACTGCAAGTAAATGGGAAAAGGTTTTCTTGTGTTGCCTGATACCTCTCAGGCCTGTTCATGAGGATTTTGCTTGGAATAAAAATATTAGATGCGATGCCTGAATCTGATGTATTACAGTGAGTTTTAATTGGTTGGTAATAGAGAAGGGAAATCACAGGAGAGGTCACATCCCCAGTGCTCATTGCCATGTATTCTCTGTTCCCTGTGATACTACGGCTGTATCCATCGGTGTCAGTCAGCCACTGTGAATATGCAGATATTTTTTTTTTTACTTTTCAAGATGGAATACATATGGCCATATACTTAAAAATTCATTGTAGAGTTTGCTGGGTTGGACTGCAGAGATATGAGCGAGGCCACCGATATTCCTTCAGTATTGACAAATACTTCAGTACTAGTATTAAAGTGTGTATCATGGCAATATTAATGAGGATTACTTATTTTATTATATTCTTGGGTGACAGTTACTATTATTCATGGTAGTAATGATTCTCTTATTTCCTTTTTACACAGACCTTTTCCTTATGGTTTGAAGGAAAGGGTAAACTCAGGAACAAGCACAGTGCTTTTATCCTGAATTTCTATAATATTTTCTAATTTAGCCTCAAAATTATCTGATTTAAAGCTCCACATAAATTCTTGTCAGAAATTTTAACGTGTTCTCTCATCTTGCTCACATCCTTCATTTATCTCCCGAGAGGAACATTCATATAACTTCAGTGAGAATATGGGAGAGGGTAAATTTTAAGCTCTACTAAGACCTCAACAAATCAAGACAGAGACTTGGAAACTGCCATTTGGGCGATCCCTGTCAGCTTCACCACCTGCTTTAATTGCAGTGACACAGACTACTAATGGCTGAATTCCTTGGTTACAAACTCATGTGAATCACTGGGTTATGTTTAACCTGTGAATTATTTTATAACGAACTATGCTCAGTTGACAAGTGTGATGGGTTGGCACAGAGCACCAGTGTATGTGTGGCATGGAACTGGGTGAACAATGCCCACAAAGAAGTTCTCAAGCTGGTGAGGAGAGGCTCCTGCACCAAGTCAATCCTTCCTGTTCTCCATACCTGACTTGCTCTTTTTTAATATATTAACAAAATTAGTGAAGGAAAAAAAAGTAACTCAGACGATGAGAGATTGTTTCAACCATTTTACTGCTTTACTTGAGGGGGGACAGGATTTTCTTTGCTACGTTTTTGACAGATAGATCTAATTTGCTCTGTAAAGTGGTGAAATGATCTGTAATCACCATAACACAGAGTTGTGGTAGTTGTGTGTTGTGCCTGAACAGCAGGAAAGGAGAAAACAGGTGCTAAACAGCAACGATTAGCATATGTATACCAACTGATGAGGTGTTAAACATCATCTCATGCAGAGGTGTCAAAACCCTGGCCAAAAGATCTGGTATAACCTGTTATGTGAAATAATAGAGATGATCCAAACCACAGCAGAATGTAAAGGCCTTCAAATATCAAAGGACCTGGTCAGAATCACTACAACTCATTTATGAGGATATATACTTTCAGGAGATTTGCAGTGTGTGCATTCAGAACCAGTGCATTTCTCAACATGGTTAATGATCAGCTAATGTCATGATAGTTTCAAAACAAATGAATGCTTCATTGTGTGCTACCGTGGAGTAGCCTTAAAATTCAATCTCATATTTTCTTTTGTCACTTGTATCGTTTACTGTGTGCCATTCTTTTTCTTTAAGCATTGCTTGCAGTGGAAGCTGGAATGCAAGATTTAGTGATCTTAGTTTAAATGGTTGTCATGGTCAGCTGCTTTTTCACATGCTGAAATTATCCAGTTCTATTAGAGACCATGCTCTTCTTTTCCATTTTTTTTTTTTTTTGCGATAGATTCTTTATGACCATTTAATGAATGCACTTAACAGTAATACATGTGAATCTGATAGTCATGCATCTTTCATGAGTTTTTCCTTTAACTTTTGCACTCCCATTTCATGCCCCAGGCATGGCTTGAACTTTTTTCCTTTTAATATAACCTTTATTGTCTCAATTTTCATTTTGTTATCTTCACAATAACTGGAAGATTCAGTCCCCCTTGTTGTTTCCAGCTTGTTAATATTTACTTGCATGTAATGTCCAAGCCTTTTTTTTAATTATAATAGAGTAAAAAACTCCACTATTAAGATAAGGTATTGCTTTCATTTTCTGCAGTTCTTCCTTTCCTTTATCAGTTTGGTAGTTTTGTGAAAAGGGGTACTGTTAGAAACTGCCAGTCACCTGGAAGATATCTCTGGGCCTTATTATCAGAGCTGTTCTCACAGTGAGACACCATCCTGCGCTGTGTTAAGCTCTTCCTCTTCCCTGCTCTCCTCTGACAGTATTGCCTTGGACAAAAGCCATTCTCCCCTAATCACCCATTTGTTTACTATAGTTATGCAAGTAAATGTTTATTAAAAATACACACTTCTGGAATTAAGTTGTCACTCTCTCTTGAGAAATAATGAAATGTCTAAATCTGCAGATCAGTCTCTAGAGCAGTCTTATCCAATTTGATCTTGTCTGACCTTGCTTGTACCCAACTAAAACCTCCAGGTAGGTTCTGGTGCGCTTAATTTCAGTGTCTTCCTGTAACATCGTGGCTTTGCTGACAGTTTGACTTCACAGCATTTTGAAGATGTGGCCAAAATAGTATAACATGAGGCTGAAAAATGGAAGACTCCCTGTGAAAACTGAGGGATTCTAGCCAACATAAAGTACTTCAGTTTGTCTATTAATCAAATGCGTTATCAAACATATTGTTAATTGCACTCTAATCTTATGATAAAATATTACAGTTATGACTGAAGGAAATGAGAGTATAACAAAGCTTAGAAGTAGGAGTGGTACACTGGTTAATACGGTTCTTTTCCACCCTTAATAGAAAGCACATATTCTTTATTACATTTTGTGTATTGTAATCAACACATCGTAAAGAGACTGTTGAGTGCTGAGTGTTTTCTCATCTCGCTGATTTTTTAGCATAGTGATATCCAGTGATTTTTAGGCAGTGGGATTTTCATTAGTTTTCAATGACTGATTACACCTAGTTGGCAACAGTTCAAGAAACTTTTAAGTATATGCTTATCCTTTTTCCACTGGGGTTAGCTCATCCATAGTAAGAAAGCATTTCAGGACATAGTTAGATGTAGTTCAGATCTTGCCAGTCTTAAGGACCACACATAGTCATCCCAACCTGCATGGAAATTGTGAATTTTATTTAGCCTTACACTGAGTTACAGCCTCAGTGTGAAGCTCCTCACTTAGAACAATTAGTGTGTGTTTGGAGGGGAGGATATGAACTAGTATATATGTGGACTTTGGGGGGATTTTTTCATTAAGATTTTGCATTTAATGGATGAGCCACTCCATTACCATGAGATTGCTACTTTCCAGGATGATTCACCAGGTAATGACTGGGAATTTCAGAACTGAAAGCATATTAGGTTACAGAACCTTTATTTTATATAAATCAATTCTTATGAAATTGTTTCAAAAAAATACTTTCCTACAGATTCAAAATTAATTGCCAGCTTCCAATTAATGAGGTTTCTGAAAATATGGTGAGGTAAGCAAATTGTGCTATATTGTATCAGATGGAGGCTGTGTGATTAAACTGTTACACCTCATGTGAAAAAGAAAACTTAAAAAAAAGGCAGGGAAGTTATATGCTACTTTTCTACAGTAACTTTTTTTCCTTTATTTTAAAATAAATGAATTGCTTGTTGATTCTTACAGTCCCTGTGGCACTGTATAGGGTTAGGATTTTGAAAAAGTAGACAATATTTTTATTCTGCACTATGCTTCTCTTTTTGTCTAGATTGTTAATAAGTAATGTGGTTAGAGATCAGGGTTAGCACATTTCCAGCGTGGTGCTGAAACCTTACTCATGTTGAGATGGGGCTGGGTTTTGGAAAGGGAAGGAGCATGCACCAGATGGCAATCATTGATGTCCACTCAGATAATAGCAGAAGCACTCATAGCCTGTGGGCCTTGAGACGTGAAATAATAAATCTTCCTTGTTACAGTGTAAACAACGGTTAAAATGTTAAGTGAGGTCTAAAATTGGATATTTTAGATGAGATTTATAATGAGTGTAAAAGATTTGTTGTGTTTTCTATTAGTTATAGCATTAGTTATTGCATGAAATCTTGACTGGTAGATGGCCGCACAAACAACAATGTAGTGAAGCTTTGTGGCACCTTACACAGGGTGTTGCAGAGGATTAAATAAAGGTAATTACCCTCTGCTGTGCTAGTAGTGTTTTGGAATGCTCTCCTATATAGGGAGAAGGAAGCTGTGGTCATGAAGCCCTTAATCCCACTCATCAAGCTCTATCAGAGCTTGTAGCAGAACTTTTTTTCTGTATCAGTGCAAGGTTTAATATCTAATTTTTTCCAATCATAGGTCATTTTGTTCCCACACATGTTAAGCACAAAGTTAATTTTCTCTTTTTTGATGCTGTTAGAGATGCAAGGCAAACTTCCCAACAAATGGAACTGACTAATGTTTAAAATCTGGTGTGAGGGAGTTGAATTTTCATAGCTTAATTAGTGTCAGCAGGTTGCCAATTAATTAATGAAATTCTTTTGTGCTATCTCCAGCTGTATTTAATTAGACTGGTTTTAGAGGAGAGAAGGCTATTGTCTAAATGTAGCTAGGTGATGAAGCTTTTTTCAAAAATTGTGCTTTGCACCTTGTTAAAAGCCTTATTTTCCTTCAAATTCTGAATTCTTCACATTCTGCAAATGAGTACAGTGTGTTCTGTCAGCAAATAAGTGGTTAGTGAGGTTATTAGCTTTATGATATGACATGGAAGCATTTCTGGATTACAATGTTTTAGATAAACCATTGAAGTTCATCAGGCAAAAAAAACCCCAACAGTGTGATTAATTAAAAATGTATTCGTTAAGATCCAAGTTAGATGCTGACATAATCCAAGCTAATAATACAGCTTTTTAGAAGAGGACTGTCTTAAAACTATAACTGGGAAGAACAGATCTTTCTCTTTTTTTGTTAATTTAAAAGCCTTAAAAATGTATAATCTAAAAGTAATGAGTTGAGAGTTAAAATTTTTACACAAGCTAAGACTTATTAGAAAAATCTGAATATTACTGTTGTTGAATTTTTAGTAGCAGAACTGGTATCTTAAGATAAACACTTTAACTTTTAGTATCTCTCCAAAGTTCAGAGTTGTCTTTCCAGTTACTGGCAGCATTCCTTTATTAAAAATAGCAATTTCAGCTCTGTTTAAAATGGAAAATGTATTTAAATAAGCAGAAGAAAATAAAATAGATAAACTTTTGGTAATACATGTAACAGTTGTAGATTACCAGGATTACCTTTCTTTTCCTAAGTTTCTAATTCTTTGACAAATACAGGCACCGGTTATCTGCATTTTACTCTGTCTGTCTGTCTGTCTTTCTGTCTGTCTGTCTTTCTGTCTGTCTGTCTTTCTGTCTGTCTTTCTGTCTGTCTTTCTGTCTGTCTTTCTGTCTGTCTTTCTGTCTGTCTTTCTGTCTGTCTTTCTTTCTCATACTTTATGGTTATTGTAAATCGCCATAAATTGAAGGGTCTACCCTGGATATTGATAACAAATGCGAAGATTTCAGCATGTCGGCAGAGAAACAATTTCAAACACTAGTGAAAGGCAATGCATTGTTGTGCCAGAATTTAGTACCGAAGAGCCATTTTCAAGAAAAAAATAAAATAAAATAAAAATCTGTGAGTAAAAATACAACTCTGTACCAGAAGTAAAATTTAAGGTGTAGCTTTAATTATATCCTTTTCCAGACTTAACTGTGCTTCACCACTCTCTAAACTGTGAACTAGGGATGGAGATATTTATCCAGCTGACTGTCTCCAGAAGCAGAACTGAGCTCTGAATTTGACAATCACAGCACAAATAGCTTCAGACCAGGATTCATAAATTGCATATAGATTGTCTGGACACAGGTCTGCCTAGTTATATGTGCACGGAGAGATACCAAGATGCTGTTTTCATGAAAACAGAAGGGCTCTAAATGGTCTTGCTAAATTGTTTAATTTGTATTTAGGATAAAATGCCATTCCTTTGTAGAATATGCCTTTACGTGTATCTCCTCAGGATTATGCCAGAACATTATTGTTTAAGAAGTATCTGCACAGGTGGGAGCAGCTATTTACTTTCTGTGCAGTTTGGGATAATCTTTGTCAGTTCATCATAGAGTTCCTTGGGCATCTCCATCCAGGTGCACTCAAATTGCAGTCATTGCAAATTATATACTTAGCTTGGCAAAGCCTCCTTCCCTCTATACCAGCAATAATAGCTCCAGCTAGCTAGAAAATTCACTCCACTGATTTTTAAAATTAAACAATACAAGCATTTAAGGTATTATTTATATCTTTTAGCAGGGAAAAGTACTGGAAGGAACAAGCTGCATGACTGAATCCAGTTTCCTGCTAGTTTAGTCAGGCATAGGAAAGGGATTGTAAAATAAATTGATCAAGCTACATTTCAAAAGCAGTAAGGATCTTTATGTTGATGCTGCTGCTTCAGAATGTTGGAATGCTGCTCTGGAACACCACTGTCCAAGGAACTTTAATTTCATTTCAATTTATTCATATACCCATTGACCTTTATTTATCTTAACTGCATTCAACAGAGTAATTCCAGTTCTTAGTTTATGATATCTGACATAGCTGCTTCCCACTTACAAACTTCATTTTTAAGCCTCTTTAATATCTCTGTCAAGTTATTTCTTTCTGTGTTGAAAAGTGTTAGGAAGCAATGTGCATAATGACTGAAACACAATTGCTGTCAGAATTACCTTTCAAGGATGTTAATAGACCTTTAAAGCCACTGTTTTCAGTTGGGTAATAAAATCATTTCTTTTGGACTTAATTCCAGAATCATGTATACGTAAAGGAAAAAAACTTTCAGGCAATGTTCCTCGCTATTTATACAACATTGGCAGTTCTTATTTGTAAATAGTGTTGTGATCACAGGTAGGCTGATGCATCTCTGCTGACTACAACTGAATTGATTTTGCTTAGTCCAGCATTTCAATTAGCTTTCTGCTGCAAAGGTGTATGAACAGAGTAGTGTGGTAATAATGTACCCACTAAATCTGTTCTTTATAGTTCAGTGGGGAGGTAGTTGACTATTATGAGAATGACTTAGGCTTAAAGGGGCAGTGATAGCTTTTAGGCCTAACATTTAAGCTGATTTAGTAAAATCCACCTCTTCACCTTTATTTGTTTCACGTTATAACTTTATATGAACTAAAGGCTTTTACATACATATCTAGCTACACATATATATAGAAAGAGGGGTGACTAATCTATGTGTGCATTTTATTTCCATTTTAAGACAGAGTTGAATCTGAAAAACTGTATAGCCTTTTTGAAAACTTGTTTTTTTCATAAGGTTTTAGAACAGAATTACTCAGTTCTATTTGTGCCTGACTCTGCCTCTATTCTAGTGACTATGAGGTTATGGTTTTGGATCTCAGTAAGGATTACAGTGGTTGTTTTATTTTTATTACTATGTCGTGGAGTGTTATTTAGGTTCCTGGGACTGGGAATCATAGTGAATTGTGGGGAGACAAAGTGGAGTTTTCTGGTTAAAACAAGGAGTTTATTTCCAAAATGGGGGAAGAGGAAAAATCTGTAAAGGCAAATATCTGTTCACGCTACTATCATGAAGGACTGTCTGGATTCACAAAACTTAATGTCTTTCCAGATGGTCAGTGTTTTTCTCAGCTATTTGCGTGCTTTACTTTAGTTGTGCTACCTAGAGTAATGAAATAAGAGTGCCTAAAGGCCCAAGACTGGCCATTTATTTTTAATGAGAAATTAGCTGAAGTAATACAGCTCAAAAAAGCTGAACAGCATAGGGATTTGCTTCAATCACTTAAAAAGTTCTGTCTCAGAAAGCTAGGTCTTTGACTATGATATGTACAGCACAGTTGATTCATTTGCAATGCTGTCCTCTGGTTTAGGCAGTGTACATGAGATGTACTTGTGAACTGAGAGTCCAGTTGCTTTCCCAGTCACCACACTTGGTGTATCATGACAGGTGGCTCCATAGTCACTGTCTAAGCCATTTTTTTATCTCTGAATCAAACATAAATACTGTTTTTTTAGCTCCTCTGATATTGAGTGTGTTAATTCAGATTTTTGTTCTCAATATGATCTTTATTTTTTTCCGTGGTCATAACTGAGGTACTGGGGTTCATTATCATATCCCGCCTTATATTTCTAAACTTTGGTATTTTGTCTTCATCATTACCATTAAATGGCAACATATGCTAATATAAATAGAAGCAGATCATCAGTAATGCTCCTAAAGAGATTTTTATGAAACTTTGCCAGACAAACTTAAATCAAACCAAAAATGAAAAATGGTGATAGGATTAAAGTTATTTTCAATATATGAAAATGCAGATTAAAGAACTTGCCTTTTAAAGGTTACAAGTTTACAAGGTTTGTTATGTGTTATAACTATACCACAGGTTTCAAACCAAAGGAGGAAGCAAATGGTCCCTCTCTCTACAGTCTTTATATGTATTGGTAACAGCCATGTGAAGTATTGGATTTTCTGTGGTAAACTGCTATTTCCTCTGCATGTCCTGGATACTTTCTGTGAAAAACTACAAATGCACAAAATTTCTAAGTGCTGCCAAAACCAGCTTCTGATTATTCTTCTTGATTATGATTTGTTTTCTTCCTCCAAAATATAAAATCCCCTTCCCAAATGTCACGCAACCCAAACTGTTCTGCCTTTCAGGTCTAGAGCTGTCACATTTATATTTTTCTTTTGCTGGTGAGATTCAAGCTGTCAGAGCTTGCCAGTATATTTAACCAAATGAAAAAGAAACCATATAGATGACTGTCTATTGAAAAAAGTGGATCATGAGAATCACAGCTTTAATCTGACTACAAGACCCACACAAGAGGCATTTTACATTAAATATTAAGGGTCTGAACTGTTTAAAACTACAGAAGGTTGCACTTCTATCATCTGCACTGGAATAGTATGAAAAAATAACAGTAATAAGAGTGCTCTACCCTATTTCTAAAATGCTGTTTGGCAAACAATGCCGTCCTAGCTAGTGGGAGTTGAGATATGCTATTGCCTTGTTTTCTTAGCCCCACTGGTTCACCAGTTTTCAGTCTATTGTTCAGTTTCTGTATGGAGGAGAAATGGGGGATAAAGTTTCTGTGATTCTTCACAGGCAGGAAGAACTGAACAGGAATGGTGCCTTTGTCTGTTCTTCTGGGCTGTTTCTGGTCAGGATGTTGCTGAACATCTAGTTTCTCATGGTCCCCTCGTTTCTCTGCGCTTTTCAAGCATCCTGCAGGTTTCCTCTCAAAGTTTTTCATGCTCTTCATCCATCCTTCCTCATTTGTATCTCCACTGCTTCAGTCACCTGTAGAGATCAGCTTGTCAGCATTACTGTAGCATGTGGGGATTTTTAATGATACGTTTTCATGTGCAGGTGTTTCAGGTGATAGTTCTGTTCTTTCAGTGGCTTTTGAATGGAGACACATAAGTTTTAATGATGGCTTTAACAAGTTTTGACTGGTAACAATGTTATAAGATAGAAGAATTGCTTCTGAGCTTTAGTAAACAGGTACCATTTATCTTTTTGCCATCTGGTCTTCCAGCTTGAAGCTGAAGTGATGCAGACCCATCTATCTGGAAAAAGGGAATATACTGTGATGTAATAAATAGGATAGTGCTCAATGTAACTATAAGTTTTATGATTTTTATGCAGATGAGCACTAACTCATGAAAATGAGTCACTAATATCTCGGTTCTGAAGACCTGCTCATGTGACTTAATTACAGAGATATATATATATATATTTGCCTGCAAAAGGTTCATATGATGTATATAACTTGGGATCATCTGAGGTGACACAGATAGGTTCTTGTGCACAGACTCCACCTTGCAATGCTGGAGTAGAGTGTTGAAAATTTCAGGGACTGCATCTTTGTGAGCATTTGCTTTTGGTTTCTTCAATAAGCCCTTTGACTTACAAGACAAGTTACAAAGGTTATTGAAAGAAAATGGTGGTCCTTATTTGTGGCTGCTGACTAAGTAGATTTCTGTCTGTGTATTGAAGTTTCCATTAGTGTCAGAGTTTTAAATTTAAATTTTATAACACACATATTTGCTTCTGGGAATAGCAGTCAGTTCATTGTAACAAATAAAATCACAGTAAAGTAACTCTGCTTTTTCACAGATCATAGATTATTGAATTGATGCTTTAACATGGAAATTTAGCATTTAAGATGTATGTTATTACTGTCATTTTTACTCGAAAGAAGCTTCTCAAAAAGTACTTTCACTTTAAACCTGCCTAAGTGCTTTACTCTACACAGAATAAGACAAATCTATCTTTCCACTATTGAGCAGTGGGACAAAAGCTGCCTGTTAATAGACCGAGGAAATGATTGGGAGAAAAATGGAGTAGCTGAGTTTAGAGAAACTTGTACTTTTTTCCTAATGAGGAGTTTAACTGCCAATTGATCAGTCCTTCAGCATTACAGTAAATGGTCAATGAAATACATAGTGATGCAAGACTGCACTTTAACAAAACCAAATCTTAGAGCAATCAGGAATGCTTAAGGACAGAAAAATAAATGCAAAGCAAATTTCTTTCTGTGCTTACTTTTCAAAAAAAAAAAAAAAAAGCCAAAAGAGCAATAACAAACATTCAGGCATCTAATCAATGGTGTATTTTTTATTGTATGTGGTGACACACTTGCTCATGAATTTCTGTTTTGTGCTTTCGTCCTTTGGTTGTTTGTTTATTGCTACAGGATTTTTTTACTGTTGGAGTTCAGTCAAATCTGACTGCTGGAGAATGGTTGAATTTTCATGTCTTGAGCTCACAAATCCTTATGTACTTGCCTAATTGTCTAGATGTGAGCTCAAGGCAGCTATCCAAATGAATGATACTGAAAATATTGGTATGTGTTGCAGTATTAATTCTTGTAGTAGGTAGGCTAAGACTCAATGCGGGTGACAATTTCTATTTTTAGAAATTTAAAACTTCTAGTTTTCAGAAGCAAATCTTAGACTCTAATCAAGTTAAAATCAGAGCACATCACTGTTTTTCTTCTTGCCAAAAACGTGATATCTAACAGTCCTTTGACCAGTGACATTTGCTAGCACAAATGAGAAATACTGGTAAAACAAACAGGTTTTTTCCTTCTTTTCTTTTCACAGGGTGTGAAATGTATCATTATAGGCAGCTGTCAGTGTGAATGGGTTAACATTTACCTAATTTATAATGTGTGAAAATAGACACCTACTAGCAGAACTGGAATGGGAAGAGAACAGTCTCAAAAGAGCACAGTTCACATAACGTTTACCCCTCTTCCCTGAGTCAGGTCCTCTGGCACTGAATACACTGTTTGGAGAGTTGTTAAATATTTGACTTTTAGGCTTTGACCTCTTCTTTCAAGTGAGAAGGGAAATAGAAAGGCTCAGTTTGACATATCTCAAGAGATCAGGTGGAGTAATGGGTATCACTTAAATTTTTTGATCCCCAAGTTAAAGAAGAAACTTTTTTTTTTCCCCCCCCTGGTAATTTGCAGTGAATGGAATTGCCATTCTCCACGATGTGACCTAATGATCCTAGGAGGCTAAGAGAAAGTAGTAGCATACGTATAAAAGAAGCTTTTGACAGGACACAGGTGAGTGATTCTGATGCATCTTCCATTGTCAGTTTCCATCTTCAGTAATTTTCCGTTTTCTGGGTACTATCTACTTACTTCTGAGCAAACTTTTCAGTGAGCTTGGAAGGCAAAGAGAATTTCTGTGTCTGTGTAGGCTCACATATGTGTACTGTACCTGAACAGTTCAGCTTTCTCTTGTGGCATGTGTAATGGATTTAATATTCAAATAGTCTACAAAAGGTAGAGAGGTGTTTGGCAATTGCAGTATTAAACAAACTAATTATGATGGCATTAACAACTCTCTTCTGCATGCAAAGCTTTAATTAAATTTGATTTTGTACCTAACAGAACTGTCTCTGGGCTTTGAAAAGTGTAGTAGTTCTGTTATTGATTAAGACCGAACATGATTAACATCAGTTATTGATTAAACTTCCCCATATATTCATATAGCATCAAAGAGAGAATTACTGATGAACTCTGAAAGGTCTTACAACTGTAGTTATTATGCTGTAATTCCTTTTGACTAAAACTGAAGTGAAGCATTCACAAGCTTTATGCCTGTGGAAAATGAGCATAAAGTCCATCTCCCAAACAGTACTGTACTAAGTGCTATTAAAGTTCAAGCACATGAAATATTCTTCAAATATTGGTCTTTATGGAAGCATAAGTTTGTGCTGGAGGGGTTTGTTTGGAATTTTTTTTAGGGATAAGAGAGGAGGGAAATGAAACAATGTAGAGACTAGATAGGACACTTATCTGACATACAGGAGAGGCAGTTTACTCCTGATTATGTATGTCTGAAATAGAAAATTCTGCATCATTTCATCAGTCTTGTGGCTCTCTGTTAGTAATTGGCCTTAAGAATAATTCTCTCTCGCTTTTTAACACCCTGCTCCAAAGGTAAAGCACTGGAAAATGCTTTGCATTTGACAAATCATCACACTGCGGCAAAAAATAATAAAAAATTACTGAATGAATAACTAATGCTTGACTGAGGAAAATTCTATAACATTGATCTTCAGGACCTTTGGGAATTGGAATGATTGTTACATTGGATTGTTAATTAATGGAAGTCTATTGCAGAATTGTGTATTCAATTACATTGTCATTATTTGTAATGTTTCAGGGGAAGTGAAACAGCGATTTAAGACCTTTTCATAGGAACTGATATGCTTATTTATCAACTATTCCATGTGTTCATTAAATAATCAAATTATAACTACTGTTCTTTGTTTAATTCAGAAGATCTGTTAAACAAAGAATGATCCAGCAGTGAGATAAAGAGGCTGTTGCTTTTGGAAGGGTGACTGTGTGACCAATGTCACTTCAGGCACCTAGCTCCAGATGAGAATTAGAAATTGAAACAAGAGGCTTTAGATAATGTTAAACCAGTAGCTCAGGTAGAAAGAAACATCCCTTTTCCTTACTATGTCCTGCTGGTTATACTGGTTAGGTAATTCTGAACTGGTATTCCCTCTTGTATAGGGAACTCATTACCTGAATTGCTGACATTCTGAAAGATGGATGTTGCCCTCAAAAGGGAACAAACCTACAATGAAAAATTTTTTTTGCTGTTTTGCAAGTATGTTCATTTTCCACCCTTTAGATGGAGAAAAAATCTTAGTGATTTTGAAGTTGGTTTGCTTGTTTATTCTTTTGAAAAGCTTCAGAATAGCATCATATAAAGCAGGGTGGTTGTCATTTTTCAAACTATCAAGATAATGAAATCCTTCTTTGGGAACAAGTGTACCAGCACTGGCAAAATATTACGTACTTGTTAACACCATGGAAGGTCACCATACTCTTGTTACTGCTGAGTTGTGGTGGTATTTTAATTGGGCTTTGCCCACTGATCTGCATGCTCAATTTGCAAGAGATGCCAGAGAACATGTGGCTTTGACATTAAAACAAACTCCCTACACAGCATAATTAAAGCTGGAGCTAATCCCAGTGTAGATGCAGAATTTTGTATCAGCTCATGGACAAACGCAGCTGGACATTTGACACTGAATATTTCCAATCAATAATTCTTATGCTTCAAGTACAGAGAGGAAAAATTGAAAGTGTAGGCATGTGTGGTTTGGACAAACTGGGTCACTGAGTACAAAACTGGGACGTTCAGAAGGTGAATTATACGTGCACTGTATTTTCTCCTGGGTTTTGCCTATGTCCCACATGAAGCAATTGATGTGCAGAACTGACATAGAAGAAGAAAAATGTTTGTCTTTACTTGGACTCATCTTTTGGAAATTGAATAGAACCCCACCTTGACTTCTCCATATCCCCATCAGCCGAGGCTGTAGAGAATTCCTTCCTCTGTGTGTCTTTCCTTTATTGAACAATGAAATTTTCATCTCTTACTCTTGTTTTTTCTAGGGAATTTTTTGATCATGTTATTTCAGAAGTAGATGTTAAGCAGGTGTGTTGTAGAGCCTGTAGGAACAAATCTGGTAAAAAGTTTGTTTATGAATCTGATGTTTGTAACATCAAGGGCAAGATTCACTGCATGGCATCTCCAGGCAATTATTTTATATTTCTATAGTTGGTTTCAACAATTCTGTAAACAGAACTGGATAAAGGAGGCATTTAGGTCTTTTACAGAATGTGTTTTTTTGATTATTGTTGTTGTTTTTTCTTAAATATTTTGAAGTTGGCGATAAAGAATAATGTTTTATTTCTCAGCCTTTATGTCTCTTCTGTATCAGCATTAGAGCATTAGCCATGTTACTGCAGTTGAGTTGTTCTCTTAATTTATTTTTGAGCATTCCATAGACTGCAGAAATAGATCCTCTAATAGTAATAGCACTTATGTATATATAAATGTAAAGGCCTAAAAGGGAATTATTTTTCCTGGTGGATTTTTGTGTACATTTAAAGCAAATTTTATATTCTGAATTGAAGGTGTCTGAACAGGAGAAAAAAAAAAAATTAACATTCTAATTAATTAAATTCTGATTCTGTTTTCCTTGTTTCCTACAGTTTTCCCTTGTTAGTGTGGGAGGTAGCTTTTGGTTATCTATGTAATTAATGAATAGATGATGTCAAGACGTTTCCTGAGCTGAGATGCTCAAAGAGGTGCAAATGGAGGATTTCTTAATAATAGGAATTTCTTAAATCAAATGGCCACTGCTTATAGGTAGAGATAGAAGTGCATATTATTATATAGAATATGAAGACTTCTTTTTTAGGGAATAACTACAAATAATGAGATAACACTATCTGACTTGGCTTAAAGGATTACTATGTTAATCTGTGTCCCTCTGAGATAAAATTTTTAAGTCTCCTAAGGTGTAAGCAGTGTTATATCTGATATGGACACTTTGCAAGAATACCAGTGGTCTTTGGAAAAAAATACACTGCATTCAGGAAATAGCATGTTCTCAGTTACAGTGTGCAAAGAGCTTTTCTGTCAGTCGGGGTAGCTGGAGAAAGCACAAGATCAAATGTATGTGCAAGGTAAAGTAATGCATCGGTTCACTCTTCAAGAGCCTCTCTCAGGTGTGTGAGCAATGCTACGTGCCTACAGGTATTCTAGCCGGGAATACTGGCAGCCTGCAAATCCACAAGCAGAGCATGACTGAGATGTAATCAGAAATGCAGAGCACTCTCACTTAAAAAAAAGCTCGGGTTAGATGGAAAGTATGAACATACCAAATATTTTAACTGTTAAAACCTCTAGGGAGTTGATGTTCATAGGCAGGCTTTTTTGTATATCAATGAATGATTCAAATAAAGGGAAACCAGAATGGACAGGTTTAGCTTGGAGACTTGAAAATAATTATATTCCAACCAATTTTAAGAAGGAACATACAGACTATATATTATCAGTGGATCATGACATAGATTCTGGCACTTAGGTGTAACTGTTCATGGAAATTAAGCAGAAGCAGGTTTTGTGATCCTGTACGTTTTGTATAGTCATTCACAGCTCATTAAACCTTCACCAGTGCTGTCATTCATTAAATACAAAGGTAGCATGAGAACAGCATAATTGAAGTGTTTAAGTCAGACTGCTCTAGCTAAATTTCTAAACATCTCATTGTGGTTTTGAGGAATAAGGGTTAGAGCAGATAATGAGTGAGATGTATCATAGTAGACCCCAGAAGCTCGGGCCTTTTATTGAACTAAACAACCTTCCCTATGTTTCAGTCTTTGATGTCAAGGTATTCTAGTTACTAAAACAATCTGTTTCTGCTGTCCTTCTAATTCTAAGATTAACATCATAAGTATTATTATGTTTAATAATCATAATATTATGTTTTGTGGGTTGAGTGGGTCATTTGGCAAAAAAATTAAAAGCAGGTGAGTTGAGGTGGACCACATGGTGATACTCTGAGAATGTGTGGGCCTGTGCTCAAGAACAGTGTAAAATTTATGTTAAGCCACAGTTTTACTTAGATAGCAGCTCAGATGTCAGAACAACCAATTAATGTTAGGGTAATTTGTACGAAATTCTTAATTAACAGAGAAAATGCTTTTCTGTATGTGACTGACTGCTCCCATCTATATTGCTGCTCAGCTGCTGACTTGTTTGCCCTGGAGAGCCTCACACATTTGACACATATACTCTTCTACTTCCTTGACCTAAATGAGTTCCAGAACTCACGATTTCTTCCTTGGCATCCCTGGCACACTTTCTTGGGAAACAACAATGAATAGTAGGTCAGTGATCCCTAGACTAGCTGAGAACTGACCGTAGGTCCACATGCTGTAACTCAGAGACTTCAGAGTGGTATTAGCATCACACCTTTGAAACTAAGAGCTTGAGCTTAGTGTCACACTGACAAAACTACATGTATTCTTGACCTGAGAGGAGTCCAACATAGCTAACTTGGGAATTTTTGACCTGAATACTTCTGTGTCTGTCTGACAGAAAATACCAATGTCACAGATTTATTGAAACCTGCAGAGCAGCTGCCTGTATTGACTTACCCAAGGTTACCTCACCCTCAGCACTCTGAGCACGGTGTTTCCTGTAGTTCTTCACCTAACAAGAAGTCTGGATTTGCAATTCATTTTTCAACTAAAAGTAGATGTGCAATTCAACTTGGCCAATGTTTCTGAACGTCAAAGCTGTAATAGAGAAACGTGCCCAGGCACCAAAGCTAGTCACTACAACCCTGATAAAGGCAATAGGAACATCTATGCTGTCAAGTAATTTATCTCCTCATTCAGTCCTATTTCCTGGTCCCTTGATAGTGTGTGTTGCATAAATATTAATTCACTGATGATCTCTCTTTTGGTTTAAACTAATTAGTTCTCTGACTTCTCTCAAGCACAGGTGTGGTTCTGAGAATTACTTGCTGCAGGGACTTTGTCCTTTGAGCAGTGTGGAGGAGACTGACCCAGGTTTGGTATCTGTTCCCTTGGATACCACTGTGGCAAGCTCTCAGGAAGCTCACATGCTTTGAAGCTATATCCCCAGATGCATGAAGCATACCTGTCATATCAGGCTATAGATATCTATATTCAGGTGGGCTGCAGCACAGTCTGCACACCCTATCAAAACTCATTAAATAAGTAAATAAATAAATAATCCCCCACGTGATGGAATGGGACACCATGATGGGAACCTCAGAGGAACCCAGGGCCACTCTACAGAAGTTGGCTGCGATCTGCAGTTTGTTGCCTCGATGGGGACATATTTTCCACTATGTAACCATAGTTTCTCTCTTACAAGGTTCAGACTAATAATACTCCTTCTATATGTAGGTACTAACTGTGACCGTTCTTTGGTCACAGTGGAAGTCATGAAGAAGACAGGGTTTTTCATGTTCTTTAGAAAATGTATGTCTCTAGCTTGCTTCCAGTGACCTCCTTTTACCCAACTTGCAGTAGGGTATATGTGCAATGGATGTGCAGTAAGGCATCCCTGGAGTGCCTTTGTGTTCCTTGATATATTCATATAATTTAAGCACCTAAATTTGCAGTTTCACTATCAGCTTAATTTGATCTAAAATAATGCTGCCTTTCAAAAGGATGGTTCCATTCTTTCTAGCATCAGTTCCAGTGCTCCCACAGCTGTAGGATAATCTGGAGCAGCTTTGCAGAAAACTAGCAAGGCCAAATAAAAATGGTTGGCACCATGAATATTAGAGACCAGTTGTCACACCAGCACCAGGGGCAGCACAAGAGAAAGGGTGGGAGTGTGCAGCAGTGGTAGCAGTGCCAAATGCAAGGTCACACCTTTTAGTGGCAGCCCATAATACCATCAGCTTAAGCTAGTTGTGCAGCCATAGGGTCAAGCTCTTGAAAGTAAGAGTTAGGTGCTTTTGAAAAACAAATCATTATTCCTAATGTATTGTGCATGTATTGTGTGTTCCTTAGCTCAGCGTATGTTATTTGGAATATATAGATCCCAAAATATTTCATCATGTTTGTTACCAGGATTTTAAGAGTTTTCAATGCTTGAACAAACCAGCACATACTACAGTGGTATTGCTCTGTGCTTCAGTTCTGTGCTTTAGTGGTAATGATAAAATCCTTTTTTCCTAGCTCAAAGCATGTTTTTATATGTGAAAATGTTCTTGTTTTTCTTTGCTACTCAATGCAGTCTATTGTTTGTATAATTAATATAATTATTGCTAATGACATAATTACTGTAAATACATGTAATCAGCAATTCTAATTTGTAATTATAGAATTTTGTTGTTTATTTGTGGAAAAGTCTTTACAAAACTTAGTATGGAGAAGAAAAATTGGTTGTGTACAGCAGGTAATTTAAAAAATTTGTAAGATAGAAATTGCCCATTTTTTTTTTTTTGCCAACTACCAAAAGCAAATTAGTTTTCATTATTTACTAATTGGGTACACTTTTTTTTTTTTAATAAAAGGTAATAATTACATTACAGAAGCCTAAAACTAATTTTCAGTCCTCTTATAGCTTAAACGGGTTAGCAAAATATTAGATTAGCGGAGTGTAGGTGCCAAATTTAACCTGTAATTACAGTAGCCACTTGAAGTGAAATTACCGTGCAAAAATTCTAACCAAAGAAAAAGATAAAAAATAATTTTGCAAAAACACCTTCCCCCCATTCCAATATAGAAAGTATGTTACTTTCAGAGAACCGGCTATTGCTTTCAATGCAAACATAAAGCTTCTGCTAGGGAGAGCGTAATTACCCACCGGAGAAAAAAGTCAGATGGAAATTAGCTTCTTACCATCTGCATATCACAAAATACTTTGCCTATTACCGTCTTCTCTGTTCTCTTCCTTCCACATCCATAGAAACTAGTGGAATTCCTGCAGTCTTAGAACTCTGCCTAGGTCTCTAAGTGGCGATCAATAGCTATGACTTCAAGTCCAATTTTTGTTTTATTTTTATTACAGCTGCTGGTTACTGATATTTACAGCTTCTTATTTTGTAAGTGAGAACCTATCCTGGTGCTATGCAAATTTTTGTAGTTTTTATTTAGTAACCAAACTGGAAGTTAAAAAAGCTAAACCAATATATATTCTAACTCTACCTTCCCATTTCCAAATAAAATGAACCTCTCCCTCTATTTGTCTTTTGTATCATGAACAGCTTTGCATTTGAGAAACTGGGATCCTGTACACCTTTTAATTATTTGAAAAAAGAGAGAAGGAAATAATGAGCTAGATGTGCAAATGTAAATGCATGATGATGATGCTTCTTCCTAATATCCAAAATAAGAGCACTAAATTAGGATTGGGGAGACACAAGCTCAGATTTCAAATATTAGTCTAACTGGTTAAGCTTTAAAAGAGAATATCAACAACCCTTCATGTTGAAGTTGTTGCATTTTGCATATTTGCATCTTCAAAGGGAGGAAAAAAGCTGTGGCTGCTGATGATGATTAGGGCACTCTCCAAAGTTCAGAGCATTTCTGTGTTTGCAGTGCAGTATTGATTTTTGTGTTGTTTTTTCTCAAGTTGCTTGAAATTCTTCCATTTCTGGGCCAGCTTAATTCCGTAAAAGGTGTAACTGCTGTAAGGAAAATCAGTTGCAAAAAGTATTTTCTCTTTGCTGACAACTAAACATCTTTTCTGAAAGCAGATAGTTTTCACATAGTTTCCATTATCTGTTTCAAAATTGTTCAAGGGTCAATTTTTCTAAGCCCTTAGTATTAGAAAAATATCTTAAGTTTTTCCAAAATTCTTCTAACCTCACAATAGAATTATTTTTTTTTTTTTTTAATAGTAGTTTCCAGTGTTGATAAAATAGGGCAGATACTTATGGTAAAATTGAATAGATACAGTACTAAATATATATACATAGCCTAATTGGAACATTGGGTTATTAGTTATATGTATATGTCTAAAACATGTTTTAGTATCATTTTATCTTGAAAGCGGTTGTTGAAATAGTAGCGTAAATAATCAGAAAAAAAATGCTTTTTATCTTGAATGCAGTTCACGTACCTGAAGTAATCAAATACCATTATGTATCTGCACATTAACATTTGTTATAATTTCTAGATAGATAATTAGATACTGAGTCTCACTGTACATTCCTATCTGGTAATCTATACATTTCTCTTGTCCTTAACATAAGAATTTCTTCAGATTGTAGAGAAAAAGTTTTCCTTTTCTTTAAAAATGGTATAATTCAGGGGAATTTTTTCTTCAAGTTGGAATTCCCAAGACTGAAAATCTATGTTAAATGCGTTTAAGTTTGTGGTTTAGAAATTGTCTATTTCAAGCTGAAATAGCAAATTTAGAAAACAGCTACGCTTACAGTGGGCAAGGTTTTTCTTCCCCTTATTACTTTGTATTCGGCAGATACAGATTTATGTGCCGTACCCATACCTGTGTACATTCTCCTTACCTGCAGTTCTCACCGACTCAGCTGTGATCTGAACTTAACTCTTGATTCCAGAGTGCATTTATTCTCACATTATTTTTCATCTAGAATCTTTGCAAAACAAGGCTTCACGTTGTATTGGAACTTTCTTAATTACATTAAAAAAACCAAAGTCTTTCCTGCTAGGGGAAAATACTTGTTCTCCTGTTGTAGACAAAAACTTAGTTTTGTTTTTATTATTAGGTTGTCTTTCAATAAGCTATGCCTGTGCAGCATTGGCAGCTCTTTGGCCTGATCTGTTTCTTTTAGGATAATAGCCTAACGCCTGTGTTAAAGCATAGTATCTGACATTTCTAAAATTCTGTTTGCATCTATTTGCATCAATTCAATATGTCCCTTTCAGACCATAAATGCACAGGAGTAAATAAAAGAATTTGGGGGGAAATGATCTTACAGTTGAGGCCAAAAGTTTAGAGCAGCATATATGCCTGGAGAAGTGGAAAACACTATGTAACTGCATATTCTGACTGAGATACAGCCCTTACAATGAAGTTTTAATATGCAGTGTCATTAAATGGAGATATATGTATATTAAAAAAGGATCTTTCTCTTAAAACGCAGTTTTGTTTACTATTATGCTATGAATACTTTAAAGTATACATAGATTCCAGGAGAGGTTTGAATGTTTCCTGCAGGGAAAGTTTATTCAGGTTTGCCAGATGGGTAAAAACCTCAGAAAGTCCTGAAACCTATTAGCTTGAACATGATGGCTGATGGGAGCATTTACATGCAAGTAAAGCGTCCATATAGTGACAGAGAGGTAGTTGCCATTGAGGGTTCTTTGATCTCATCTGTTTGAGCTCTTCTAATGCTTTATAAGGTACTGTACCTTGAGGTTTATCAGTGGTGTTTCTAGGTCTTGACAACATGAAGCCTATAATAATCTGCTTTTTAGAGTATGCCTACCTAACGTAGAAGTGTTTTTAATACAATGATAGATTCCATAAGTGCATCTGTTTGTGCCTTCTGATGATACACTAGCATATTCATGGTTTAGTGGATTATCAACCTGAAGTGTCCACTCTGGTTTTGATTCGACTTTTAAATGATATCCCTCATCTTTAGCTTAGAGCAGAATATGCCTTCTGGATTATACGTGAAGTTTCCTATTACCCACACAAAGCTTAAAAGCCTCCTACCTCATAAACGTCTTCATTAAATGATGCCTGGAAGCAATGAGTTCCATGTGTTAATTATGTATTATATTAAAAAAAAATTGGTCTCTTTTAATAATTACTTCCCAGCTTTCATTAACTCTCAGATCATTTATGATGAGGTAGTTCTTCGACAAGAAGTTATAAAAGATCATGATACATGTATTGATTTAAGAAAAGATGTGACAGGTATATAAGATAATGAATGATAAGAATGAAAATGCAGTATGTAATTAGTTTAATTGATTAATTTAAAGGTTAGTATTATAATCTAAGAAGTGCTATGAAGTACACGGTCTGAAGCAGAGCAGCACTGGGATAGTAAGCATTCTAAATTTCATGATTTGTCCAATATGGTGGAATATTTAGTATCTTTAAATATCATAGATCGGTCAAATGGCCTTATAATATACTCTCAGTAGACTATGTCTCATAGGACAAAAGAGATGAGTTAAGTTGAAAGTGTTGTTAAAACATCTCAGTCAATGTTTTTCAGGCGGATCAATAACACTGGTACTCTTGTTGAAGATCATACTGTAATCTAAATCCACAATGGCTGTTGGCAGCTAGTTTTATTCAGTGAAGTGAGAACCTGCTTACACTCAGTTCCCTACAACTGCCAGTTTGGAACAGGTCAAATAGCAATGTTTATAATGGCAAGAATAAACATAATGAATAAAAAAGAATAAATGTGTTTTTCTAGAGAGAAGTGATCACTCAAATGATATCATGTCATCAAGCCTATTTAAAACTGTCTTCCAGAAGCTTGGCTTCTGACAGTTCTGGCTTTAAACTAGCATAATACATAGTGATGTTCTTAAGGGCTACTGTGAATGCAATTTTGTACATTGGTAAAAGTTGAAAATAAAAGATTTTACCTTCCAGTGTGGATGGGAAGAAGCATTTGTACAGGAAAAAGATGTGGATTAGTAGCCAACTTAAAGTGTTTATATAACTTAATTTATCCTGTCCTTAAGTCCTAGAGAGTGTGCAGGAGTACACTGAGAAGTCATCATTGAATCTGCATACACTTAAGAGATCATATGCATGTGGTACTCTGATATAGTAAGGCTAAATCGGTGTATTTTCTGGATCATTGTTACGTGTAATGTGAAATTGGGTATTAGGTTTTGCTGTTTATCTTTTAAACATAAAACTTCTTTGATTTTTGCAAAAGCTTTAATGGTAGATTTGTAAAAGCTATAGATAAATGTAATGATAGATTTTATTTATTTTTAATATCAAAGATTGCTTATTATACAATATTTCTCACTCTGAAGTTGGGAAATTAATCTTTGATTTAATCCTTCAGGTGACCTTAAATCTTGATGCATACACTACCAATGACATATTTCATATGTTCCATTTGGAATAAAATCTCCAGGCCCAATGCCCTCCCCAAACAAAAGAAACAAATGTAGTTATGTATTAAAATTCTTGCAAAATGGGCACCTAACCAACAGATCTGAAATCACAGATTTTATGAAAAAAATATGCACGATGGAAATCTTGATTTCAACTTTGAGCCAAAATTCAGTACATTAGCTAGAAACATGACCGGCACCCTTGTTAGACCTTTGCATTTTTCAGTATTCTGTCATGCTGCTGAATTTTCCATATCTGACAAAACCTTAAAGTACACAGAAAAAATAGAAATCCTTATAAAAAGTTCCTGTAAACATATGGTCCATTCGAAAATTTCAGTTAAAAAAAAAAAAAGAAAGCATTATTTGTAGAGTAGATCTGTCACTGGTCAATGACTTACATGAGGAAGAGAACTTCACTAGGATGCTCTAGAGTGGCTCTAGAATACTACTTTAAACTCTCTCTGCCCACACTGTACTGCTACGGTTGCGCTCCTTCTCAGACCTCAATTACAACAGCATTATAAGCACAGGGCTTGTATAAAAATCTCATTTTGAGTTGCACAATAAAGACTACTTGCAAGTCAAACACTTCTAACAATTCACTGGAGCCAGTGTATTTCCTGCTCTTACCCAGAATATTATCTTCAATTCGGTTGTTACTATGCAGTAAGTTCTGTTTATCACAAAAAGACACTCAGTATTGCCTTATACATTCAAATAAGACAAAAGAAAGAGATGTTCTCATGTAACAAAAGTGACAAAGGGGAAGGTGATCTGTTCATCTCCGAATTACAGGTAGGATGTTATTTGGCACGGTGGCACACGTGGCACACGTACTCTGCTGACAGACTGAGCCAGTCATATACAAATCGGCTGTGGTCACCAAGTGCATTGCACTGGTGATTGCTTCAGGAACAGTTGCTCAAAAGGCCAGTTTTCAAAACACTCTTGTGTTCATGAAGCTGCAAGGTTGTGTGACATAATAAAGCTGCTGTTGTGGGGTTTTGCTTTATTATGTCATATTGGGATATGTGTTTCTGCATTGAGTCTTTGACTAGAAAAAGGTTGCTCTTAATATCTGGATTTTGTGCATAGAAATAGAACTACTTAATTGTTAACAAAATTTGTGTAGTGCTATGCATTTACATAGCAGTTTACAAACATTGACAGGCTTCCTGCCCTGAAGAAATGAAGGGAGGAAAATAAGTTTTGTTTTGTTTTGTTTTTAAAGAGGGTCAGTGCCTGAGGCGCAATAATTACAGAACAGCCGTTGGGTAGAGAGTTGATGTATTATCTTGTAGAAATCTTAGTATCTCACATTTCCTATTTACCATCAATATATTGCAATTGTTTAAGAGTGAATGGTAAGTCAAAAGTATTTTTCTTTAATATTTTGCCTTCATCCAGTTCACCCCTATCACAAGCTACTGTCACTTACAGTTTTCCTGATGGTTGTGTTTGTATTTCCCTTCTGTCTTATTATACTCACATATATTCTGCAAATAATACATGTTTTTGGAAAAGATCAAAGCATATAATTTTTTCTTTTTGTAATTTTGGATGGCAGTGTGATTGTAGCACAGTATTGGACCATGGAGCACAGTGTGTTGAAGGATTTGAAACTAGCAAACACAGCCAGTATTCATCTGTGTTTAAGTCCCAAAGGACAATATTTGGTACGAGTTACATTTTTACAAATACAAGGGATTCCTCTGCAATCAGCAGAACTACATTGTCGCAAATTCACAGTAAATGGAAGAAGGATTTGTGAGGAAGTCTCTTCTGAGCTGCCAGACCAAACCCGTAGAGCTTAGTTTTGCCAGCTGCTTGAGCCAGGTTTTCGTGGACTGTTCATGTGACACTCAAGATGTTAAAAAATATGTAATTGCAGTGAGGCAGGAAGTGTCTGCTATTTCAGTATGCTTGTAAAACTGTAACAACACTGTGAATAGACTGAAATCAAGCAAGGTAAATAGGGCAGCTGCTGGGTATCCCTCAACCACGTGGAACCTACTTATCCATGGACAGCTAAGTCTTGAACTGAAAGGACTGATGCGTATATACAGACTGTTAATCAAGTAAGCATGAAAAATACAACCAAAGGTAAACAGAAGTGGAAAAACAGGATCTAGTGAAGCATTTGTTAATCTTGCTGGAGATTTTGCCTTCAGCAATAGCATGCTACATGTTGATTCTAAGGACTATGAACTATATTGCTCTCAGCCTACATATAAATGTGTTCAGAGAATAATATGGTTACAACCTTGGGGGGGGGGAGGGGGGGAGGTTGTAAATTTAAAAGATTAAATGGAAAAAAAGGGACGTTTTAA
>JANHGN010018295.1:283640-302075 GCA_024605025.1 Megaceryle maxima
ATCTTTTTGTCTCTCAGCCTATATAAAAGTGTGACAAAAAAAAATAGTGATCACCTGCGTGGGGGGGGGGGGGGAAGCTGTTAACTTGAAAAGCTTAACTTGAAAAACTGAGACCTGTGAATGCTTTCAAAGAGTCCAAGAGACTTGGTTAAATGGCATATTAGTAATTTATCAGACAATATTTAAGCCCACAGCTTTCAGACAAGAAAACAGTCTGGTGGAAGGAAGGGGAAAGTTAAGTCCAGTCTCTGAAGAAAGCAAGAACCTCTGTCTTCCTCTTAATGATGGCTGATGAACAAAAGTTGTTCCTATAAACTAAACACGCAGTGTCATTTACGTAGTCAAGCGACCACGGAAAACAGGAAGAATTCAGTTTCCAGGAAAACATTCTCCTTGGCCACAGCCTGGTAAAATTGCAAGAGGCTAGAAACAATAAAGAGTGAATGCGATACACAATTATATTTATGTGCTAGGAATAGCAAATGTTGGAGTTTGAAATGCTTAGTTGTTAGTGTGAAATTATGAAACTATTAAATGTGTTAATTTGCATAATTTTTCTCTCATATAAGCCCAGTTTTGAGCACTTCCTCATCTGTCCATTTACAGATAATGTGGGTTTTGATTACCCTTGAGTCTGCAGGGAGTGATAGTCCTCATAACATGTAAACTGCCTTACAAAATCTCCTCTTCCTGCACAAATATGTGAGTAAAAACCAGAAATGCCTTTGAAGATACCGGCTGTTGCTACCCAGGTGTCTGTGAAAGGCCAAACATCCACAAATCACATCGTACGTAGCAGGGTATGACTCGGTCACATTTGGCTAGATGGAAGGACACCTAAAGGCCACACTTTTCAGGTCAAAATGATAAGTATTCTGACAGCATTTTGTATGTGGTATTGCCAAGTACAATGAAATACCAGTAATACTACTTGGATTTCTTGTCTTACAGATATGTAAGAACTATTTTCTCTCTGTAATTATTGTTATTATTTGTTCATCTCAAAAGGACGTCTGCCTCACAACAGTGAGGTGACTCCCAGACAAAGCCGGGACACTCCAAGCCTTGGGGAGCGGATGCAGAGATACCAGTCCACCTGCAGTATAGCTGTGCTGAGTGCTTAAGCAAGTAAGTCCTAATAAGCTCTGACTCTGTAAATGAGCTCATTTACTGTACTGCATGAATGTGCTTACTGGCACAGCGCTGCACTGAGCCATGTCAATGCAAGAGGGCTTGGTAGCACCATCGTAAGAAAAATGGTACTGATACATTATAATGTAAATAAAAGAAGCTTTCAGTTCTGGATAGTAGAAAGTTTGATTTTAGATAATATATGTTACAGCAATTAGTAGTGCAAAGAAGGCACAAAGGAAAGGAGGAAATTATTAGGCCATCTGATATTTTTATTAGCTTCATGGGCTGAGAGTGTTCGAAACGGATGGGAACATGCCTGCTCACTTCTGTGATACAATCCAAGTGCTTGTATGTAAACACATTATGTGTTATTCATTGCTCTTCTCCATAGCCCGTTTAATCTGAAGGGGTGCTGTGGTTAGAATCACAATTTGAAATAGGCTTTAAAAACCTCTGTTTCTACAGGGACATGATTAATAGTATCACTCATGTTGTGTTGTAACAAGCACAGATTCTTCCCTGGCTTTGGGAAATAATACTGTAAAGTTCAGTAGATAAAAGATACATATTCATTTTAGCTGAACTTAAATAAGGACTCTATTTTGTCTGTCTTTAAACTACAAAAGCACATATAACTGTACACAGAATCCTTGAAGATAGCCTTTGTCTAGTATTTAAGAGTGTTAAAGCATCTCATACTGAGACTGCAACTTAAGAACTTGTACAAGTCAACAGCTGTGACCTCAGTCAAGCAGGCAACTGAGTTTTCAGATAGCAAGCTGTGCCTCATTCTTCTTTGGCCAGAGCTATGTATATTTAATTAGTGTCCTCTCACCTTCACGCTACGTGTTTTCCCACTTGACAGTTCCTGGCATCAAAAGAATGTCCTTGAGAAAAAGTCAGGCCTATTGACTCCTAAGCATATTATTTGACTTGCTCTTCAAGTAGTCTGAAGAAAGAGCTGGAAATAATGAAAGACACTGCAATGTGGAGCTGCGTTAACTGACAGTGTCAGGTGGGTCGAAGCTATTGAACAGTTCCTATTAAATTAGCTTACCTTCATCTCAGCTAGTTAAAGCTGGCATGCTGACAAATTAGTTGCTTTCTGTATATAAAAGAGGAGAGGCAGGATGAGATTCGCATTTTGCAGCTTAGTGACAGTAGATATGTCACATCACAAGGTCAATAACAATCTGTCCATGGAAGAAATGTAAATGTTTGGCTGATGTCAATACATTCTGGATTAGATTGTGAAATATTCATTCCTATAGCAGATGAGCTCATTTGCACTAATAAAGACCACTTTATTCCAACCCAGTTAATTACAATGCTTTATATTGTCTGTTTTAAAATCTGATTACAGCTTTTGTTTAGCTTTTCCAGTATTAGCTCTTGCGCACTCTATATGCTATTTCTATCCAAAGAGTGTTAATAGAGAAAGTTAACAGACATGCTTGGAATGTGAAAAGGGTTAGGGTTTTATTTATTTATTTTTGCTCATCAGAACAGATGGATATTACAGTTTTCTTCAGAGGGAGACTCTGAAATTGTCATAGGCTGTGTTTGAAATTCAAACAGAGAAAACGTTGGTTGGTTGCTGTAGATTATCTCGTATAACTAACCTCAGATTTTAGGAATAAAAGATGCTTAAGAATTTAAACTTCTAATTTTTTCACGCAGTTATGCATGAGCAAGTCTTCATAACTTTTGTATGTTCTCAACAGTATGGTAAGTGTTGGGAATACTTTGTTGCCCCTCTTGGCATATTAATTTCAAATTCCTTCATTGCTAGGTTTTGACCCAAAATTACTTGCTATCTAAAAGACTGCACTTTATCTTTTGGGAACAATCTCTGTTAAGTACATCATGACCTGTGTTTAAGTACTTCTACAGTACACTCCTAATTACTGCAGAGCTGCCTAGTAACGTTCTCAGTGAAGTCACTGTTTCCTACATACTAGAGTGAGTGGTTTAGATGTTTTGAAACAAGCATTTTGAAATTTAATTACTGAAATCACCAGTTCAAACAAATATATCAATTTTGAAGGACTGCCAAGGTTTCTTCTTTATAGCTATCTTTTGATATGACTGTGCAATTCTGTGCACAATTTCTGTGTCTGCCTCTTCATAAATTTTTTAATTTTTTTTTTTCTGAAAATATTTCAGTGCTGTAATTATATCCTGGAGTGTAATACTGAGGTTGCTCCTACATTTTTCACAATGTCTGTAAATCTGTGAATTTTCATTATCATTGAAATTGGTCTTGTCAAGGCATTTGGGCACAAAACAGAACTCCAAGTGTACTACTTAACTTCTGGTCTGAAAAAGTGCTGTACAGCGTAGGGCTTAGTCGTAGTAGAGGTGAGGACATTTACTGCCTCAGCGGCTACCAAACCTGAAAGCTTTGATATATAACTTTTGAAGTTATAACATCTTTTTTTTCAACATATTTTGAGAATTTAACAGAATCACAGAATTTGAATAATTTCCTATAGGGATTGTTATGCTAATGGTAAGTATACCTTCAAATGTGTACTGCCCTTCTTTCCCCCCCCCCTTTATTCTTCCCTTTATTTCTGCATTCATTAACCTGATTTATATAACTTGAATCAGATCTATTAAATTCTTCTTGGACAATGTCTTAGTTTTTTTTACTTCCAGCACCCTGTAAGTGAAAGATTTGTGTTCAATTCTCTAAATGGTTTATAAAAGTGAAGTACGCTTCTTGATACTTTTTTTTGACATCATGTTATGTCATGTTCTGTAGGCAACCTGAAGTCAAGGGCCCTGATTCTGACAGGAATCACACACGAGTTAACCTGTACTTAATAGTAATCAGGTACATTCAAGCAAAATCTCATGTGCAAAGGTGCCCTGCAGTAAGATGTTCTCTAGTCAACGCCTTGATTTCTCCCATCATGGCTTAGTGTGCTGGTCTAACATTTGGCATGACCCCGAACATACATTGTGCATTCTGTTATGCCAGAGGACTCTTTTGTGTATTATGGTTTAATGCATGGACTTGACATGGCATTTCTGTAAACTCAAGTTCCAGATACAGCCTCAGTGCCCATTCTCCAGGAACTAAGACAAGTAAACAGTACTCTTATACGTAGTGATGGACTTCCAGGTAATTGTGAATAGCTGATTAATGTGGTAGTGAAAAGTCTTAAGCTGCTCAGACCTTAAATATTGAGGAAGTATTTAATGGGGCTGAAAATCAGATGACCTGTAATTTAGGAGTCATCACTGAAAACCCTCCTTGTAGGGCACGTTTGGTCTCATGTAAGGAATGATGTTTTATCAATATTTGTATCCATTTAACAGTTATACATCTTTAAAAACTGAAAAGGCAGTCAGATTGGATCAACGTCTTACTGGGAAAACATAGGATTCTCATTATAAATAAATTATCTGGAGTGATAATAGAGCTGGTGTTATATCAACCAGCCTATCAGCTCAATGCCTTGGTATATACCTAGAGGCAGAAAAGAAATAAAGTAACTGCTATTCCATGCTTCAGACTCTGATGAACATATAATAGAATATGGAAATACAAAGATATTAAAATTATAAATTTTTCATTTGGCGTGCTCAGCAAGCTTGTTCTTTTTGCCTTATTCCATCTTTCAAGCCTATGAGTCCCGTTACTGAGGTTAGTGAGCTGTCTTAATATTTTAAATCAGCAGTAGCTGGAATGAGCACACATAAATTATCCACAGGTAGTGGGGTCTCTAAATGAATGAGCTCTCAAAAGATATTCAGATTACTTGTGTCTTCTAATGTTCAGTTCTTGATGTCCTATTTGTATATGTCTACCTATTTGTATCAAAATATGAAGGACATTTTGGAAAATGCAGAGGAAATTTTTAGTTTGTGGAATTAGCTATAGAAGCTGATTTTAATCTATGCCTGAGAAAAATCTATTATTGGCAAGCAACTTTCATCAGAAATTGACAGTTGCTACAGAGGTATAAAGTACATAAATATTTTTATATTTTCATTAGAAAAAGAAACATTCCTGGAATATCTGGTCTGTATTTTTACTTCTAAAACATCTCCCTACTTTTAGCAAGTTGTTATTGACAGATACCACCTATACTTTGTGGCACTCCCTTGAATCCAATTAACTGCACAATCAGGCCCTAAGGTATCTAAAATAACATAACAACCTACACAAATATTGCTTTTATTGGTCAGAAAAAGTGTTCATTCTATTGATGTTGCCAAGGACTTGATTCTTTTTCATTGTGTTCCATGTAGTGTTTTATACTGAATCTCAGTTTTAGGCTTGTCTCTAGAGAGGAAGAGCAGAAGCATATGGAAAGAAGTGTAGAACAAATTACATGCTTCCCAGTTGTGAAAACAGTGTTTCATTGGAGTGTGTGTTGAAAAGAAGGCAATTTCTTGAACTCTAGCTGTTTCTCAACAGCTATTTGGTGGATTTGCTTCATTATTCCTAGCAAAATCATGTAGATTTTTGTCTGTGATGTGGATTTTCTTGTCCTTTCCTTTACATGCTTCGTATTTTCTGTTATCTTTCTTTTCCTGTGAAAAAGTAATCAGAAAGAACTAAAAAAGAGGAGACATTTTGTAAGCCATCAGGAAAATGGCAACTGTGTTGTTTTTAAAGAATGTTTTATTGTTGGTTTTGTTGGATTTTTTTTCTGAGACTTTCATGTAGAAATAAAAGTATCAAAGTGACATGAAAGCCATGTACAGAAGATTTTCTTGTGCCTCTGTTTTTAGTATACCTAGGTAAAGTGAGAATATGGTGCTATAATGTTTTAATTGAAAAGACTCCCATCAGTCAGCTTACATCAGTCTGATACTCGCTCTTGCAGAGCATAAAATAAACCTCAAAGTAAGTTTACTGCTCAACAGAAATTTGATCACGTGTAATTGATTTTAGATTGTCGTATTTCAAAAGTCTTAAGTTATTAGTATTTTATGGGGTTTTTTTAAAATAATATTTATCTAAAAAATACTAATGCTGACCTCCATGAAGTTTCACAGGAAAAAAATTAAGCTGCTTACTCAGTTACCTTAAGCAGCTGACATGGTGACTACTTCCCTCAGCTCAAAATGAGATGACAGGTAGTTCAGAGGAGAGAATAAGGACTCTGCTTGCTCCATAGTCTATAATGAAGTTTGTCTGAAATCATACAGTATCTCTTGAGGGAATCAGTTGGTAAAGATAGCACAGTGATGATAGGAGACTGTCATAGGAGTGACAGTTATGATGTGACCAGCAGTGTCTGGTAAAATAGATTCCAGAATGACATCCTATTTCTGTGGACAGAAGGTATATTGCAGTCGTGTTGTATGATAGAGGATATGCTGGCCAGAAAGCATTGGTTATCCCCCTCCCATCTGTTTTCAAAATGTTTAGTGAGATCTGTAGTAATGAACCCAAATCTGTAACAAAGAATAGCGCGCAATAGATTGCAGTGTTAGTTTTGGCTAGGTCCCGGAAGCCTAGTGTGGAGGACAGAACCACCACCTTCTGGACCAGGAATGAGGGCTGCCAAAGGTCATCTTCGTTGTACCCCCCTTATAAAGTCATAGTTAATAGTAGATCTGTCATTTCCCTACACTGAACTGTAGATATCAAGTGAAACAAACTACAGCTTAAACATGTGACTTCTTCACTGCCAATTCATGTGAGTGGCTGGAGGATCATATCTCTTTGCAGGATTGGGACACTTATGGTGCTCCCAAACTGTCTTTGGCTATGTTCATGCACTTCAGCAGCAACAACTTTTAAATCGAAGTTCCCTTGCTAAAGTGGGGATTGCTGAAATTGTAAAAGTTGGCAGTTAAGACATCTAGTAACTCTACTGGATTAATGAGTGGGTCATATCAAGGAGCTGAGGGAGATTGAAATTTAGGTTTTAACCTTGAATCATGCAAACCAAAGAAATAACCCATTCTTGAATATCAAATTTTAAATGTTTAAAGCTTCTCTTTCACTTATCTTCTACTCTGTTTCCCATAGATTTTTCTGGTCACAAGTTTCACTAGAATGCTTTTATATATTCAGATGGTGCTACTGAAGTGCTGCTGCTGAGCTTACCACTTTTCTCAGAAAAGCCATGAAGCAGGGACAAAATACTAATGGGGTGCTTTGACATCGCTCCATCAAATATTTAACCTTTTTCATTTCTTCTTCAGACACTAGTTATTCCAGCAGCTCTACTTTAATTGTTTAGCGCTCAATTCTCACAAACTAAAGTGCTATCCTTGTGACCTACTTTTAGTGCCATCTTATCCTTAACAGGCAACATGGGAACTGGCATAACTGTAAGCCACTTCCAGGTGCTTCTCATTGCTCAAAGAAACTGCTGCTATAATACTCCTCTCATCCATCTGAAGAATTTTTCCATTCACGTGGTTGAATTTTCACACAGTGGTTTCTAATTTTGCCATCAAATATGTAAAAGGTAAAAGGCAGAAAGGAATAGATCTGTGTTTAATAGATTTCCATTTAGATGTCCAAGAAAGATTGGCCCAAAATTTACAACGAACCAGGTTAGTTTTGCATATGGATTTGGTAACATCCATGATGCCTGCTGTTCTGGTTATGTTATAATAAATTTACTGGTGTATTAGTTTATCATAATTAAGGCCTAACAATATTAATGCTAATTCAACATTGCCAACAAGTAGTAATTCCTGTAGAGAGATGTTGCTGGACACTGTTGCAAGCAATACTTTAAAAAGTTGAGTTACATTTCACCAAGAAACTAATTTAGAGTGTAGGAACAGTGTGTGCAACACTAAAGTGTCTTAACCCTAGTTGCAGTACCAACATGTTGTATAAAGGTTACTAGATAATGTAGGAGATTCTGAGTCCATTGCTAAAGTTCACAGCAAGACAGGTCTTTTCCAACCTAAATTTTGTAGCCGGTCTACTAGACCATGTGGTTTTTGGCAGTGGGAAACTGCCTCCACTTTATTCTAATTCTAGATGGAAATTACTTGCACCATCTCTGCTATGCAAAATGCAGCTGGTAATAAACTGCCAGCTTGCTCACATTTCCGAATGGCCTTATAAATTGCAGAAAATGCTTCATGTGAGGGAACAGTACCAGTATATGCTTATCTGAATAGAACTGACGATTTTAACAAAATCTGCTGCTCCTTTTTCTATTATATGCTCTTGCAAGACAGAGAAGTGCTTATGTATAGAGTTTTATCTGAGTCTGCTGATAGTACTAAAATCTTTTGGACTCTTGATGGAAATTCAGTCTGCTTTTTTCACAGTTTTCTCCCCAGCTTTGTACATGTTCTTTCAGTGGTACTCTTCTTAAACCTAAAGATATGGGAAGGTTTTCATTCAATAGTCTTTTCAGACTTTTTTGTCCCTGTAAAGATTACATAATTATTCTGGAGACAAGAGTGAATTGCAAAGAAGGTATTTCTTTTTGTGCCAATTCTGGTATTTATTTTACAGTGTACATTCATCTACTGATAATTATCCAGTCCTGTATACTAGGATA
Source organism: Megaceryle maxima (assembly GCA_024605025.1). Classification (NCBI taxonomy): domain Eukaryota; kingdom Metazoa; phylum Chordata; class Aves; order Coraciiformes; family Cerylidae; genus Megaceryle; species Megaceryle maxima. Next base: position 292,277 of record JANHGN010018295.1, read on the forward strand.
ATGGATTCTGCTGAATATAAACAGTGGGGCAACTTCTAAAGGTATTAAACAATGGCAGCTTCTTTGAAATGAATAGGAGTTGCAGGTATTCTATCTCTGCTTACATGATTATGTATGAATTTTATATTTTATTCTGCTGTCTGTGTGGTACCGCTATGGTTCAGCAAAACTAAATCTGTAGGGAAAAGAACTAATCAGATAGGAAACTGAAACAGGGTATAAATGAGTTCACTATGTAGTCAGAGAAGAAATATAAAAATCATATTCATTGAGGAAAAGAAGAGAAGATTAAAAATAGGTAGTGTGAAATGTGTTACAATTGTTCACATTCAAATTAAAGTTAGTACATGGGCCATTCATGAGCAAAAGTATAGAAGATGATTTCAGTAAAAATTATCTTGACTAATCATACTTTGCAAATTATATAAAGTCTATTCTGCAGATTAATTCTGCAGAATTAATCACACTAAATGTTAGAACTAGAAATAGCAGGTATCATGGTTGGGAGTCCAGGCTTCTCTATCATTATGAATTAAATTATATAATGCTATTTGCAAATGTTGCAAGCTTTATCTTAAAATTAATTAGATTTTGTCCCTGACTACTGCTGTCAACTGACTATCTAAATGCTCTAAAATCTTACTTACAGTTTAGTTATGATCAGGTAGAAGATGAGTTCAGAAACACCAAATAATGACATCTTCAAGAATTTTGTATCATCCTATTCTACTATACCTGTTTACTAAATATTGGCTTAATACATTTTTTTTATCATCTAAAATCTCGGAATTGTGAAATGTGTATAAAGCGTCCACTGAAAAACTCACTGCATTTAAAGAATGTGTTAAAGAAAAGAACAGAAGAAAAAGCACTAATTAGCTTTCTTGTATACTTCTGTGGACAGGGTGTCATAGTTACAAAACAACTACAAGTAAGTTTAAATATTTTACTGCCTCTAATTCATGTTGTTTCAGGTTTCATTACTGTCACTCTTTCTGTCTGGGGAGTGTGAAAAGAAGAGCCATTGTTGCTTTATATTTCTAATCAGATGGAAGTACATCTTTCAAGTATGTTCCAGAGTGGAAGGGAAAGAAATGCAATTTAATGACAGCAAAAATTTGAAACAATTGCTAAATACATCTCAAGTAGGTTTCTTTATATTACTACATGCAAAATATCTCAGAATTCATTTGATAGTTGCCTGTTTGAAGACCATAAAATATTTAGCAGGAATATAGCCTTCTGTGGCTTAGAAAAGGGATGATGTATGGAATGTGACAAGGATTGAAGTCTTCTATAAATGTAAACAGAGATGGTAGTTTATGTTGGAAACTGATGCATCAGTGAACACGGGGAATGGGATTGGACCCCAGTGTGCTCACACGTCACAGTGTTGAGGCTGTTATATGTGTTTGGGTAGATTTTCAGTTGTTGGAAAAAATTGAGCAGAATCATCAGTGGTTACCACTGCTGCTTACTTAAGGCATTGTAATCAAGTAGTTGAACTAACAAGAGTTGCATCTGAGAAAAGGAGAGCACAGATAGCAATTATTGAATGTGTTTTCAAAAAGACAAAGGCTTATGGAATTCAATGTTCTTCTCGCTCTTAGAAATGGAAGACTGTTAGTAGTTTCACTAGACAGAAGAATGTAATTTTCATCTATCAGTTTTACAGACTTTTTCTTTAGGGTAACATAATGTTTTTCATTCACAGTCATCCTTGCTATTTGTTAGGCACAAACAGACTATTATGTTTTCCAAACAAATTTCTGAGCAATAATGTCATCTTCTGTACAATCTCAGATTTACTCTGTTCAGTCCTAGAGGTTTAGTCTTGTTCCCTTTTAACTTAATGACAAAATTAATTATGGCTACTATTAAAGAAATTCCTGTTGCTCCAGTGCTGTAGGGCCTGTATGCTCAATACAGTTTGTGTCAGCACTGTATTTGATGGAATATTGAGGAGACATGGCTGTACTTCAATAAATCCATAGTTTCTAGGATCACCAAAGGCTGTGAATATAAAACTAATACATGCAGCTAGGGTTTGTCCTGTAAAGCATTTTTAGTGTACATTGTAAGGAACACAGTTTTTGAATACTCATATAGATATTTGTGGGCAGGTGTATGTGGCAGTGAGTAGTGCTTAGGAAGGAAAATTAAATTCAACTCCATACATAAAGAGTTTTCCAAGTAGTCCATCTGTTCATATAAAGCCAAAGAAATAGTTTTCATTCTAAATTCATTCTTGAAGATCCCTAATAAAAGTATTATCAAGACATGATTTTTATTACCTGGACTCTGGGTTTGATTATCATCTTTGATTGTCATTTGATTATCAGAATAAAAGCCAAGAAAATAGTCCAGTTAAAGTGATGATCACCTACTCAGGGCACTAGAAATGCAATTATGAACAGAGTTCATATTGCCAAGATTTGGGGTCCTGTTAAAGTGCTTTTCTTAAATTGTTGTTCACCCAGCCAGAATATTAAAGTAATAGTTTCATTCATGGGCTTACATTTTCAGAAATATTTGAATTTGATATTTTTTACAGTGTATCCAGTTCTGTATGTGCAAGCTACTTTTCAGACTCCTTATTTAGTATATAATGTCATGATAAATTTGTCTTGGTAAACCTTAAGAAAAAAATTCAGGCAAATTTTAATTATTTCAGCAGTATCTCCCAATGGCATACGAGATTTTTGTTGTTAAGACAGCATGTGTCATGTTCTCACAGTCAGTTTCCTAAACCCTTCAAGACTTAATCTATTTGTACTTCTACGTATATGGATTTGCAAGTCTTGCTATACAGATCCTGCGTCCAAGTCAGAAGGTATGGGTTTGTGTGCATGGCAGTGCATTATCCTGTTAGACTACATCAAGTCCCGGTTAAGCTGCATCTTTTTGACATTTGGTTCAGTATTTAAAGAGTGTAATTTTTCTTCCAATTACACAGAATCACAGAATGTCTTTGGTTGGAAGAGACCTTCAAGATCATCTAGTCCAACCTTTGACCCAACACTGCAAGCTCACCACTAAACCATGTCCCTGAGCACCAGATCCACACGCCATTTAAATGCCTCCAGGGATGGCAATGCCATCACTGTCCCAGGCAGATCATTCCAATGTTTGATAACCCTTTCAGTGAAGCAATGTTTCCTACTATCCATCCTAAACCTCCCCTGGCACAGCTTGCAGCCATTCCCTCTGCTCCTGTCACATGTCACAAGGGACAATTGCAACTTTCTTAGTAAGACCTCAGAAAATGTTCTTTGATTCCAGTCTTAGCACTCTTGAAAAGTTCCTTTTTTTTTTTTTTCATTAGAAGGTACTTTCATACCAAAAGTGAGGTCTGAACAGTTGAAGCTATTATGTAAGGGAGAAGTTCTTTACCATGAGGGTGGTAGAACACTGGAACAGGTTGCCCAGGGACGTGGCTGAGGCCCCATTCCCGGAGACATTCAGGGTGAGACTTGATGAGGCTCTGAGCAACCTGCTCTAGTTGAGGATGTCCCTGCTCTCAGCAGGGGGGTTGGACTAGAGGACCTCTAGAGGTCCCTTCCAACCCAGACATTTCTATGATTCTATTACTGTCCTAGTGGAAGATTCATTCCACTAACTTATTCATTTTCAGTAAATGTGTTAGTAAATTATTTTAGGTATGTTACGTGTTATGCCAGTTTATATTAATCTGTTTTGTGCCACATAAATAATGCAAAGAAAGGTAACTTTATTATGACAAATTATCCAGGTAATTAAAACCTATTTCAGATCAAATCTATTATTACTCTAAATCTCCATTTCACATTAAAAGCAAATGGACTTCATAGTGTATTATAGCCAGATAGCAGAGTTCACAATATATGCTGTCTTGAAAGGAAGTCTTTTTTGAATGTCCTTTGAAATAATTTTACATTATATGTCACAGTTGAAGAGTTAATATAGCAGCTCTTACAGAACTAGAAGTTCTTATAAAAAACAAATTGCCAAAGAGTAGAATTTTTTTCTTAGAGTCCCTTATTTGCTATTTGATTTTTATTATTCAGTTATCTGCGCTTTGTCACTTTCAAAGGAATTAATGATTTGAGTTAGGCACAGTCAGTTTTCCTGGGTGCTCCTGTTTATGTACACATACAAATAGCTTTTCTCCTTTGCTGTTCTTTGTCACTAGTCTTGTAAGTGAGACAATTAATGCTGTGAAAGAATTTCTACAAACTTTCAGCTTCCCAAATGGGAATTTACTCATTACACTTGCTATGTAACCCAGTTCAAATATAAGTGCTTTCTATTCTAAAATTAGTGCCATATAGATTCTGCATACATTTGAACTTCAGCTACTGGTTATGAGAAATTATTCTTAGTGGTTTAGACACCACAGTCAGATACAATAGAAAATGAAACTAAGTTTTATCCTGATGACCAAGCTCTTTTTCCCAAAGGACTGTTGCCCTGTAGCTACCTTGCCAAGTCAGATAAATTGTGAACCAGCACATCTGAGGTTTTTCTAACCTGCTGAGCTCTACAGGCTAGACAAAGTTTATCTATAATATGTAGATCTAAGGGAAGGCGGGAAGGCAAAAGTACCAACCTGGCCTTCTCTCCAGCATTAATAATAACAGTTCTTCCCCTCTTTTCTTCTTAATATGGCTCCTTGCATATGAAAGCATATTCAATTTCTTGACTACTGACTGGATTTTAGGCGGACAGTTTATTTGATGGTTTGGGGTAACCTTTTGCCAGGCCCCTTGCTTGGCCCTCCCTGTCGATTCACTAAAAACCCCAGTACAAGTCCGCATCGAGACAGAGACAATGCATAAAGCAAGCATGACAGAGGAAGGTCACATAGAAGACATCGCTGTGTGGAACTGTGAACTGTGAAAGGCAGGCATGTGTGAACTCAAATTTATAGGCTCTCCGTTGAGACATTTCCAGAATATTGCTCATAATACCACCATACTCCATCAATCATCTTTTTATGGGTTTGTTTTAACTCACTTTTTTGAAATGACAAGGGAAAAAAAATATTTTCAACTTTTCATTTGTATTCTTATCATGATTTGAAGCTTCATAAGCACTAGTTAGAGGGTTTATCTTTTCTTGTTTGTATTATTATTTTGCTACTTTTTCTAGTCCAGCTACTGTTCTAAATATTGTTTATTGTTGAGACAGGCATACTGTTGAGACTGTATATGCATCGTATTGTAAACAAAATACTATATAAAAATACCAACTCCAATTTAACAGACTTGAAGATCTCCTGAATTAGTGCAGTTTGTTCATTCCTAATCAGTCTATTAATTGGAATTACGATGCCTTTAAAACAAGCATCATTTTATTTCCATAGGACTCTGTCTCCTTTAAAACAAGAGGTACAGTGCTCACATAATGTTCATTTTGCTTCCATTTTTTTTCTAAGTTATGATATGCAAGTAAAAATCACACTAGGATGAAATTACTTTCTTTCTGGCGTTCGTACAGAATTTGAAAAGTCTTAAGTGCTTTAAGAACATTTACTTATTGTCAAAACAGTAAGATGAAAAATAGATTCTCCACATAACTAGTGAATTATAATTAGGGAATCAGGACACAGAAAAGAGATAAAAATACTCTCTCATACAGGGTGCCCAAAATGAGAAAGCTAATGCTGGTATTTTCAGCATATTCATGTATGGAACTTTGTATTTTTATAATATAGCTTTATGGACTTAATTAGCAGCTGTAGTACCGTACCTGGAAGCGAGATCAATTTTTAAAGCTGTGTGCTAGGGAATTAACGAAGACAGCACACTTTCCATGAAGAGAATGACCACCTATAGAAAAACCTAAATAAAATGATTCCTAGCATTATATATGAATTATGCAACAAAGGCAATTCTATTTTCTATTTTAAAACAGCATTCAGCTCTTCTAAGACAATCCTTTTTTCCTTTGTAAGCATGATACATTTACATTCCAGTTTCTGCAGAAACTGAAAGAATAAACAAATGTACAATGGGTTTGTGTATCATCCACTAATCAGAGTCACTAAGTATGAGACAGCCAAATGATTATTTTCAGGCAAGGTTTATTCTGAGGTTTTAGAATTTGATTTTTTTGCAGCATTGATGCTTTCATATCTCTCTTTTTGTTCCATGGAATTTCTTAACAGGTTTTTCATCATATTGTTCCACTTCCGGCATCAATTTTGGAGCTTTTCAATTGAATGCTCAGACTTTGCTGCATAGCCCAGCAGAGCACCTTGCTGAGGATAACAGCTTACTCTGCCATATCAACCAGCCTCAGAGAGGAGGGAACAATTTACTGGTGGTTTTCAGATATCTCCTGTAGAAAGAAGAGTTGAATTGTGTGTCCCATTCCAATCAACCACTTCATACAAGTCACTTCTCCCTACCTTTGCCTATCTTTTTGTTCATTCTCTTCACCTAGCCAGAGATTTTTTCCTAGACTCATTTTTAGCTCAATTACCTTTATATCCAGAAGCAGACTTTCCATTCCAGTGTCCTTGCTCAGTCCTTCCCAACTGTCCCTCTCAGTCTGGGTGATAAGCATGTAAGTGATATTTCATGTCTTCCTATACTGTCAGAATACCTTCTACTTTTTCCATTGACGAGCAGCATCCTGAATTCTAGAATAAAATTAATTTTTCTGCTGAATTCAGTGGTGTGACTATATCAAGCCCTTCTGAGCTGCAGCTTCGTTATTGCATAAGTACAATCAGCATGGGATGTATAAAATTTCCTTGTCGCAGCCTAGATTTCATTTAAAATTATCCAGAAAATTATGGCTCTACCTGCAGCTAATATAAGCAAATAAATAGGTGATGTAAAAAGCTTAAAAATGCTGTTTGGTACACAGTTTCTCAAGTTAATTAAGAATCATTTCTGCATGAGGAACAGTTGATAGTGCAGCAGGTTGCAGTGGCTCTACAATTCCAGTTATAATACTTATTTCCCAGTTTTATTCACACATTGCAGTGACTCATAAAAGTTTCCCAAACATAAATGTCTTCATTCAAACTTGGATTTAATTTTTAAAGAGTCTCTTTTAGCGACTGCATTTTGGGTTGGGTGGGTCATTGGCAGCCCGTGCTCGATGCCAGCCCTGGCAGTGGGTGGCCAGCTGAGGGGAGCTGTCCCCCTAAGCATGGCCACGGTGCCCATGCCTGTGCCCGTGCTCCTGCCTGGGTGACCGTGTGTCTCACTGATGGGATCCTGACCTCATCCCTCACCTGGCTTCCCAGTGTCCCGGTTGCCATCTCTGGGGCTGCGGCAGGCCCCAGGCCCTGTCTCCAGGCCCACTGTGGGTGCTGGTCCCACACACCTTGGCGAGGGCATGGCTGACTTGCTGCCCACAGTCCCCCATGAGTGTCACACTTTAAGATGAGGTAAATGTTTTTGCATTTATCAAGTCACAAATGTTACTTTTGTCCATTTTGAACGGTATCTCCAAGACTCGGTTCCCAGGTGGGGAATGACTGTGCCCAGCTCCCTACCTGGGGAAGCAGCGAGCAGGGAGGGAGGTGGCAGGGAGCCCTCACACAACCAGGGGCCCCCGAATCCTCAGGGTGGAAAATGCAGCTGGGATTTGCACAGGGCTGACTGGCCTGCCAAGAGTGAGGGAACGGATTTAATCTGCGCTCATCTCTGTCCACAGCTTATGAAATATAACATAATAAATGTAAATGGTGTTGAGCCATGGTTTCTATTAAATGCAAGGGAAACAAGGGAAAGCACAATTTCAGTGAAAAATACGTCCATAAGTAGTTCCCCGGGGACTCACTGTGGTCTGGGGATTAGGTTTGGGATTACTTTCAGAATTCAGCAGTGACTTATTGTGTAATTTTTGGTAAACCATTTAAGCTTGGAATTTTAAATTTTCTATTGAGAAATGAGGGTGATAGTTTTCTGTCACGTACATTAGCATTTGTAAAGCACGCCGTGTCTTTTTTTTTCTCTACATTAAACCAGTTTCTCCTGGTGGCTGGATTTCAGCCTCTTTATATGTTTCTGTTTTAAACTATGTAATTTATTTTCTGGTCAAATTGTGCATGAAAAATGTCCCTCTCTCTTCTAAGCATGGAACATGGATAACTTATATATGCATGTGTGTTTGTGTATTCAATCCAAAAAGATATCTGTATATCTTTTGATTGAATAGATTGGAAATAAACCTGAATAAACAATAGAAACGAGTAACCTGGGTGAATGAAGAGGGAGGGGAGAAAAGAGGAATTCAGCCAATTGGTTTTGACTGACCAGTTGCTGATACTATTTCTTTCTAGAAACACCTGGTGTATGTGCTGTTGGACAGGACTTTCTGAATGGTGTGAGGATTTTGTTTAATTTTTTGGTGGCTGCTTCTTAATTCTATGTTTCTTGGTCATATATTAGGTAAGTACATGACCTTACAGTAATCTTCATCCTGTTCTAATTCAAGAATAGGACACCTGTAGAAAGCCTTATTTGTCTTGCTGTCATAGTTGTTCATTTCCAGTGTAGTGGGAGCACTTCATTATTGCTGCTACTGGCAACCCATTCAGAAACTTGTACCTACTTTGGAGATAGGATGTGGTGTAGCTGTAAAACCTTCTGCAAAACCTTTGCTAGGTGAGTAGCTTTCTTGAGCTGTGCAGCCTGCTCTAAAGTAAAGTACAGAAGCAGAGGCTGCTGTCATAATACATTTGTCCATATTGACTTACCAGACAGTCCTCTTGGGTGAAGAAAATGAAATGGTTTCTTTTTTACCTAAGCTAACTGAATAATTCATTACTATTTTACATGTCTTGTCATTGTAAGTCTACAAACGTCATAGTGGGTGAACTTAAACATGTTTGTGTTGTACTGCTTACCACTAAGTTAACTTCTATGTAACAAGTGTTAGTTTTCACTCTGTGCTTGGGTCTCACCTGTATAGCGGGAAAAGCTTTAATTTATTTCCTGAGCTGAGTGAATAATTCATCAGTACTTTTACATGTCTTCTTGCTGTCAGTCCACAAACATCATGCTGGAGAAACTTAACATTTGTCTTATGCTATTTACTACTACATTACCCTCCACAAATCAGATGTCAGTGTTCACCTCTCTGTTGAGTATCAGCTGTCTACCAGGAAATACTTTCAATTTACTGTAGCAGTATTGCTGAGCAGCTGGAAAATAATTTTTCTAACATGTGGCAGAACAAATTATTGCACAGGAGGGGGTTAATGGAATTGTCTGCCAGAGGAATAAATAATTGAAGGGACATGGATCTACTTATTAGGTTGAATAGAGGCTTGATGTCCTAAATTATACCTTGTTAGAGGTAAGGAGCCTGTGCTTTGTTTCAATAGAAGCTGACTTAAGGGAACAGTCTTAGCATACCTGATATTTTTTTCTGTCACATATATCCTAAGAAGCTGAAAAACTGAAGTTGTCATTCTCACATAAAATTAAGACATTGCTAATTTTCTCTGTGAAAAGTTTTCTCTGTTACAGCGACACAACGGAATCAGAAGGGCTGAGCATAGATACCATTTTCAAAAACAAAGCTACAGACGTTTTATGTTGGTCTAATACTGCTATTAATGACAGGATGCTGTGAAATTTAAACTGTTTGCTGGGTTCTTCTCATAACTTTTTCCATACATTATTTTTTTTAATGAAGCTATTTAAGTGATATAGCACATGTGGTTGCTGTTTTCATATTAAAAGCTTAAAAGAAATTCCACCTTGCAGTATGAAGTTGTACCACTTTTTCTGAAGACTTTTCTTAAAATGGCATGGTTACTTAAAATTGTATTTCTACTACTTTTTTTTTCTTT
>JANHGN010018295.1:312082-323436 GCA_024605025.1 Megaceryle maxima
GGACTCTGACAAACTTTCATTCCATGCATTTGTGTAACTGTTTCCTGAATCCTTATTGTCTTTTTACCTTACTTTTTTCATCTTTGTTAATTCAAATGATACTTTTTTCTGCAGCATTATCCTTATATATTCAAGAAAATCTTAAGGCACAGCATTAAATGTTTCTTACATAATTGTTTTAAGAAAACAAATTTTTTTTTGAGTTTTATATTTTTGTAAATATAAGCAATGTGTGAAAATAGGTACTCACTCTTCCTAAGTCCTGCTTCTTCATTAAACTTTTTAACAACTGTATCATCTTAAATAGTTTCCACAGAGAAATATGGATCCTTTTCTGTCTTTACAGACTTACTGAATAAGTACTGCTCCAGAGTTTGTAGACTAAAGATAGTCTGAAATAAAATGATCTTTTCCTCTTACCCAAGATTAGACCCTTCCATTAAGATTTCCGCTTGACTGTTTATTCTGTAGGAGCTGAAAACTATACCTGTATTTTTCTTACTCCTCCTTTATCTTTTTTTCTTTTTTATGTTTCCTGACAAAGGAACTTACAGTGTATTAGTGGGAATTTCTCAGGAATGCCTCATCTTTTCCACATATGTTTCCTTTGGTGACAAGTTCTCTAAATTTCTGCTATTTCTCCAAGCATGAAAATTTATTACTTCTACCTCTCCCACCTCCTGCCCCATCCCCCTTATTCCCCCCCACACTCCCCCCTTTTATAAACCACTTAGGAGATGCAACATCCAAACTTCGTATAGCCCAGCCTTCCAGCTGATTGTCCTTCTGATCTCAAATTCCCAAACAGTTAAATCTTACTAAACAGTATCTCCACGCACCAAGAAACCTCATTTGTATTTGCCAAGACTTGAGGAGGGTACCCATTTCTCATGTATAATTTTATGACATCAGGTACTTCCTAGAAAAATCTACCTGGTTTCAATTGATAAGGATACTGCAATTTTGTCAGGGGGAAGAGAAGAAAAACACAGAAATAATAGAGGTGATTAATGTTAATTTTAGATATGTCATTGCCTTTCTCAGCAGTGCGTTTTAAATTGTCTGCTAAAAATGGAGTTATCTGTATGTGACCTATTTCCATAACCCTACTCAGTAAGAATGAGATTGTATTCTTGCACCCAACAATGGAAATTGTTTAAAAACCTGTGGATTGTGACCAAGCTACTGTTCTTTGAAGTGCCAGCTTTCTCTAGAGAAAGCAAACTCTAATATTAGGCCCTAAAAGTTTTTTCTTGAGTCATTAAAATACTTGCTTTTAGTGAAGTTAAAGGTTGTACTTCCTTGGATAAGCATCTGGTTTTTACAGTGCAAACAATTATAAACCAGAAGCTGGAATAGATACAACTACATAACATACAAAATGTCATGATAGCAAAAAAGTTCCAAACCTTTAGAAGCTCAAGTGCTAATTTGAACCCTTTGTTGGGAATACTTTAATAGGAAGCTTCAGACTGTGACAAATCAATGACTATGTGTAATTTTTTTTCTTTTTTTTTTCTAATACTTCATCAAGTGTAACTCAGCATAGGCATGGTATCTTTTGAACTGTCATTTATAGAAAAAATGAAAACACCCTGTTACTGTAAAGTTTCACTTGTAACGTTGGTGGTTCTGACTGGATAGAGGACAACACAGGATATCCAGTCTGGGTAGGGAATTCTCAATCCCCTTTCTTAACATAATAAACTGTGTCTCAACTGAATCTCAGCTGGTCACAGAATGAGGTTAGCTTGCTTAAGGAGCAAAATGCTTTCCTGTCTTTGTTGCTCTTTTAGCATTGTGTAGAACAAATACAGTTACAATAATGAATGAAGCAGAATATTTCAGGCTGTTGGGGCTAAATATGTTTACAGTGTTTGGGTTTTTTTGTTCTGTTTTAATTTTTTTGTTCTTTAATACAACTGTATCTACAAGGGTTTTTCACAGAAGGGTGGTTTAGTTTTTGCTTCAAGCCTAGAAATTTTTCCTCAATAACATATTTGTGATGTATTCTTACTCTCTACAGTGGAAGTAAAAAAATAGAAAAGACAGAACCAGAGAAAAACAAACTGGATGTTTTCTATCTATAAGCATAATTTGTTGTTTGAAGAGTAAGCTGCTTGACTTTAACTGAAATTAGAATATCCCTTGAACAGTTTCTAATAAGGAATTTGGAACAAAAATTATGTTGGTAGAATACTAATAAAAACAAGACAATGCAAACTACTCATGATTTCTTCCAGATTCAGTAGCACTTAGGAATTACATGTAGTCTGTCTTTAATTACATATTCCAGTAAGTTTACCCAAAACAAGGATTTTTATTAACATGTTTTAGGGTGCTCACTGTTTTAAAATGCTTTCTGGAAAAAGCTTTTATTGATGCTTCAGTCAAATCACAAAAAATAATTGGGGACTAATGAGAATTAGTAAATACTAAAATACTTCTGAATGTTTAGTCCTTTACTTTATATGGCTGTCATCCAAAGTCACCCCCCTAACAAAGTAGCCCACCTTTTAACTTGAACCCAGAAGAAATCATGAACTTGTAATAGCAGCATACCTAGTGGCATAGGCAGGATTGCTGATTTTAGTTCAGTAAGCCTCAAAGAAAGCCCTTCAGCCTGTTTTGGGATCCAAGAGAGACAACAATCTTGTTTAGTAGTAATAAAAATAGCAATAGATCCCTGAAAAGAGGATCATTCACAAATGGAACAATCAAATGTGTGCACTAGTCAAAGCGTGGCATGAATTTTACACCCACAAAGCACAGGTGGTCTTTGCTCTTAAGAATTCTTCATATGTTATAGTTTAGGGCATACACTGTTATTTATCCATATCTCCATTGATTTAATATTTTTGGTTTAAGGCTCGTGTCTTTTACAGTGCACAGAACAGTAGGGCATGGTCAGGGCAAATCTGCATAACGATGGAGAAAATGTTAGAAACTCAAGATCTGAAGAATAAACGAAACTTATTCCCTGAGTTTGCCACTGTGAGGAAGAAAGGGGGAAGAGAGGAGACATTAAGAAATTATTTTAAAAAAGAAAAAAAGACAAATTTCATACTTTGCACAAAAGCATTGGATACATTTCATGAAAATTTCAGGAGTATTCTAAGTGGATTCTCTTTTCCCACTCATACATATACACATATGTGAAAGCTTGGCTATTATCCCATATTAGCTTTGATTTTGTAAGCTCTAGAAATGCTACAGTATTTGTCTCTATGGTGGTGGCAATGTCTATTAATGTTATCTTTTGAGATTTCATCTTCTCATAATGTCTGAGAGCTCTGCTTTAAACTAGCAGTATGTGATTGTGACTGGTGAGATAAAAATTTCAGTGAGATAGAGAAAGCTCACGCTACTATGTGTGACAAATTGCAATGACAAGGCTGTGTTGATAGCAGCTTATGATGTGAAATGAAATCACAACCACAATACCATAAAGAAGTGTGCTTAGGGCATCTTTACAGAGCTCAAAGTGAAAGAAGATATGGTCAAAATGTCTAGTAGACACTGTGTTCCTTCCCTGTATTTCTTTTTATGGCTAGAGCTGGCCAGTACTGTTCAATAAAAGTATTCCATGCATTTCAGATTGGGGGTTTTTGTTTTGGTTTGGTTTTTTTGCTTTGCTTTTGGTTTGTTTCTTTGTTTGTTTGTTTGGGGTTTTGGCGTTTGGTGGGTTTTTTTTACTTTGTTGTGTATCTTTATCCCAGCTCCTGTGTAATGGGCTCAGTCAGCATCTGAAAATGAGCTAAACTCACTATATAAATACATTATTTGTTGTAGTGTGCAAGTTAGCCATTTGATTTGATTCATTCAATTGGCTGAAGGATCCATTTGAAGACTAGACAAGAAGAAAGGATAAATAACAGCAGTTAAAGAATGCACTCCATGAAACTTCAGGGTCTTGCATCAACTTCTTTATTCATATTAGCTATTTATATGGCTGACAAAGTACAGGCTAACAGTAGAAGCAACTGTTAGTGATTGTATTCTGGATATTAAATGTAAAATTCAGTTGACAAAATGTTGAAATCTAAAGACTTTCTAACATTATAGGCATTCAATAGAGCTTTGTGAAGCTATCAGGTGTAGGACAGGGTGGTTGGAACACAAGGATTCTTCTGCATCAGCAGCTGGAGGCTACATATAAGCATGTAAAATGGGACAAGAAACCTGTAGTTACACAACTGAATTTTTGAATAGTGACCTTTATGACAACAGTCTTCAGGAATGACAGGAAATAACTTTTGCAGAACTGAAAAGCAGTAGCGTTCAAAATTTGTGTAACTTCTAATAATCTCAAATATTATTAGACCCCTAGGGGAAAAGGGAGCGTCTCCAAATCAGGACACAAACTTGGAGGTGATATCTTTTCCATACAGAGAGATGTTCATTCAGAGCACAGTTACAGAGACACTTGAAATCATTTTAGTTTCCTGATATGATCTGCTAAATAAATTGCCATGGAAGAGCTGAGTTTTCACCTTTCTGAAAAAATTATCTGATCCATAATCAAACAGGGAGAGAAAGAAAGCTAGAAAACTATTTCCAAATCGGTCCCATCCAGAAATAATTTTCATAATAATTATTTAATTTATTTTGTTTATTAATTTGGGTTTAGTTTACCCATTTTAGCATTACTATTCTAGTTAATTACCATTCAAAGGAAGATTGTCAATTATCTCTTCTACCATTGCTGTAGACGGTGATTTGCTTGCTAAGTTTCAGGCATGCTGTGCTTCCATTTAAAACCTCTGGTTTTGTCATTGATTTGTCCCATCACGCTGATTGAGTGTACTCTGCAGATATTCTGAGTACAAGCATAAGTCAGTTAAGAAACTTCTTATAACACTTCATTAAAAAAAAAAAAAAAAGTGACGGAGAAAAATTAACTCCTATGAATTAGAACAGCTTTTTCCCCTTGTTATTCTCAGTACCAAATTACTGTAGGACAATTTAAAACAGTGGAAAATACTCTTCTAATCAAGTGAGAGGGTGTAAACCAATAATTAATATAAACAGCATTTCTGTTCAGAGATAGCAATAATTGATAATGGAGCATGCAAATATTATTTTCTACCAATAGGTGCCAGTATAGGCTAATTAAGCTAAAGTATTTAATGATAGGTTTAAAGAGGACAGTAGAAAAACATATTAAAAAAAATCCCCAGCAAAATGCATGAGTTATTTTAGTGATTTTTTTTTTTTTTAAATATCTATCTACTTTATTTGTAACTTAGAAACAGGAAGGTAATCTTAAAACACATTATGGTGGCAGAATTGGAGAAGAGTCATTTTCTCACAGTTGTCTGTAAAGTGCTTTTTTACCTTCTTCAAAGGGAATGCTGAAATTAAGCTAGGATACAATATGGGCAGTGTACTGCATCAGCCTCTACATGTGGTCTCTGCAGCTTAAAAACCCTCTAGCATCTGCTGCAGTTTAACCGTCAGCTAAGCAAAAAAGCCTGATTTTCATTGGACCTGTTCATGTTTGACTTTCCGGAGACACGAAGAGTCAACTAAGTAATCCAAATGCTGATTTTATCTCTTTGTAATTTGTCCTTTTAGGTAGCTCATAACCTTTCTTGTGTGGATTTTGGGTGCTGATGGCAAAGTTTTTTTCTCTCCCTTTCCTGCTTCTCCTCACCTTTGTCCAGTATAGCTGAATACACAAATCTCTTGCTTCTGTGTCTAGCTTGTAGAATTTGTATTTGGTGTCCCTTTTTAATACAGAAATTCATGAAAACTTTTAACAGGCAAAATTTGCAGGGAAGAAAAACAACAGAGAGTGAAGAGGGTGATCCACTGCAGTAGAATCTTGCCATTGCAGATTTCAGCAGCTAAACCTAGTTTATAGAGGAGGAGGAAAGAATTATTTCTTAAGAATGGAGTGAACGATCATTACAGTATTTTAGTCAGATATTTCCCTTTTACCATCGTAAAGATAGTTTTCAAACTCGGCCTCACCAAAATGTAGCTAGCCTCATGTGAGTGTTTCATGAGCAAAACCTTGGAGTATCGCTCTGCAATTTTCTTTTTTTAAATGCAACTCAGCTCCTCACCTTCTCCCTGTTTGGTGCCGTGTTGTAGATGTCTGTAGCCAACCATGTAATTTAATCTCATTCCTATTCAGTCTTAATGGAAAGATGACCTTTCAACAGATTAGAATTGATTTGTTTATAAATCTGCTAGTCCTGTCAAAGCTTTGTTCTTACAGACAATGATTCGCTATCATTTGGCCGGTGCTGATACTTATCACTGTATCATAGCAGCTGTAATGAGTTTTTTTAATGTTGTGGGTTGGGTTTTTTTTTTTTTTTAAATCTTCCTTTATTTTTTGTGGGATCTGCATGGCACAGCCTTGCTGGGCACCTCCTCGGCCATGTTCTCTGTAGTTCTTCAAAGCTTAGACAGTGTCACTTTTGAAGCATCCCTTCATTTATTGCATGAAATGCCACAGAGATAGTTCCAACTCTTACAGCAAGTCAATACACATATCTGAACCAGGCCAGATCAACAGGAGAGTGTGAAAAGGAAGAGGCCTTTGTCTATATCAGCAGCACTTTTAATCCCATATTTTGTTTTCTTTTCAGTTGCTTTATGTTAAACATGGTTGTATCACAATTATGTTACCTGTATATAGACTTTATATGCTACTGTAAAAATTTCAGATAGCACCACTGCTACTTTGTATAGTACTCACTAGACTGAACCCTTCATCTGCTGTACAGGCTACCTTTACTTTCTCAATGTTGGTTTGGGTGTGGATTTTTGGTGGGTTTTTTGTTTGTTTGGTTGGGGTTTTTTTAGGGCAATCAACTTGAACCTATGAAAGGTTATTTTTTCTAAGGTGGACAAGTAATGCACTTCTCAGGTTTCCTAGGGAACATGGAATTATTTGCTGTATAGTTTTTTCAGTGTTGGCTGTGAATATCATATCACACCAGTAGCAGCCTTACATCTGAATGTGAACATACAGGTGTTTTTATGGAAAGGCAAATTTTGAGAACTATTAAGATAAAATATACCAAGGAACATCCTGTTGGTGGCAGCAATAACTCATATTTAACTTGTTAGAAGTTGCAAAGATACACAGCTACTATGCAGTCTGTAGTGACTGTGTAATAATGAGCTTGCTGTGAATTTGAATACTCTACATTGATTCTTCTCTCTTAATAGCTGTTTAATCCAGACTTAAAATCACACATGGGGTGTAATGTACAGCTAATATTTTGTATAAGCTTGTGAATCTGGACTAAAGCACAGGGACATTCCATGGAAGTTTAAATTTCCAGAAAAGTGGTTCTGGTGTTTTGGGGGGTGGGTGTGTTTGGTTGGTTGGGTTTTTTTCTTAAATTTTTGTATTTTATTTTAAGACAAATCATGCTTCAGTGCTTGTGTGTTCTGGAGGGTGCAGGAACAGAACTTTTGTGCCTTCTGTGCTCATAGTTAGCACATTTTTGATAGTGATTTTACAGCTGTTCTTCAGTGAGAAAAATGATTGGAATAATTCCTTAAAGCAGTGTCTTTTATAAGGTGAATAGTTCATAAGGGTGTATGTTGTGTAGTAGCATACAGTGAAATATATAGAGACACATACTTTAACTCTATTTTGGGTTGCCAACAGTAATTGATCACAGAGGCTAGTTTGGGCTGAATATGCACTAAACAGTTACTTGAAGCTCAAATAAGATGGTTCTTTTAATGTTAAAACTTCCTTAGACTTCAGGTTTTGTATTAAGCTGTATGTTTTTATAGAACTTAATCAGAATTTCTCCACACAAAATATTTAAATGAAAAAAACCCAAACAAAAATAAATGAAAATGGTAGTTTTGGCTCCTCAAACAGGCATATTGATTCTGAGTATGTTGAAAAAATGGGTATACCTAGGAGAATCTTCTAAAACATGAATTCTTTTTTTCAGCTAAAAGAAAATGGAAGAGAAACTTATTCTACCAGCCAAGATGGGTTTTTTGGCATTTATGATATGAAAATACTTTTTTCATATATTATACTCTGATAGCAAGCATTATGTCAACACCGGGGGCTATATCACCCGAAACCTAACTGCCAACTTTCACAGTAAGCATTACTAAATATAATTTGTTTATGTGGAGCTGTTCTGAATTCTCTGGTTTTCCTTTCCTGTCTTTCTAAGGCAGCCCTTTGTGACTGTTTTACTTGGATGGTGGATCTGGCAGTTTTCAGATGTCATACTATAATTTCTCACCAAAGGTCCCTCTGAGAGAAGGGATTTGAAAGGCTCCTTCTCTCTACAGATTATGCAACTCTTACCTTTAAAAATTGCTATCCTTTCTCGAATGAAGCAAACACTGGTTTTCTTGCCCCATTATTTCATTAACAACATCAGAAATGTGCAGTATTATATTACATACATATAGACCATGTTATATATTATACTATAGTGTAGTAATACTATAGTACATTAACAGTTTCCTAAGTTGTTTTGCCTAAGTACTTTTGATACACATCTTTTGAAGACATGTGATTGTGTGCTTGTTGTTAGTGACTGTTCCTGTGCTGCAATTCGTTGTCCGAGCCAGGCAGTGCCAAGAGTGATGCAGAACTTAGCAACACATTGGAACAGAAATGACTCCCAGCAGCAACCGGTTGAAAAGTGTGCCTGTTAGGTTATGTGAGGTACAGATCTGTACTTGGCAAAGGACAAAGTCAGTCCAAACAGAAAGGACAGACAGAAAGCAGCAGGCCCTAGAGTGTTAATGAACTGTCATAGCTGTTTTAGTTTCAACCAGCTGTACTGAAAAGGAAGAGAGTCTGTTTGTTGGAGAAAGTCTAGATAAGACTTGAACACCTGGGTCCTCCTCGAGTTCTGGCTGCTAGTGGCTTTATCACAATTATTACTTCCTAGGTAGTCATCCAAGATGTGAACTTCACTGTCATGTCTTTGAGAACATTGCAGCCATTCCTGTCGAGCACAGTGTGCTGTGCACAACTGTATATGTAGGTGTAACTTTAACTTGCAGAAGAAATTCATCAGTTACTGGTCCTTTCACTTCTGGGTTCAGACCAGCCTGCATCTTTTATCCATCCTGTCCAGCACTGCTACAGGTTGTAGCAGGTTACTACAGAGTTGAAGCTATACTTCACCCGAGAGTGTATTTTTACTGGCTTGTTGGTTGCCTGGCTGGGAATTTAGTTCATCTGTTTGTTCCCCCTCTACCACTCCCTGTCTCAGATTTAGAGATGAAGTTAGCAAAAACACTTCATATCCGTTTGCAGTGATGGGGGTTGTTTTTCTTTCTAGTCAAAAAGAAAAAAAGTATTTTACTTAAGTATGCATTTACAACATCCCAAGGCTTTAAAAAAGAAAGCAATTTAGTTTTAAGTAATTCCTATTTAGTAGAATAATTGTGACATCAGTAAATTAAACAAGAAATTTGCCCCTGCCCTTTTTTTTTTAAGCTACAGGATATATAATATGTATACTTTGTACCATGTAAGTTTTATACAGAATCTCCTATATTACTACTTTTCTGAACAAAGACTTGCAAGACTTTTTTGACAGTTGCAGAATATATGTTACCATATCTTTATGATGTGATAATATAAGAAATCAGGTCATTAACTTTCATCAAGCACTTTCAACACACTGTATATTACTGCTTCATAAATGCAGGTTACTTTGCATCCAGGGGTCCAGTACAGTGTAATGAATAACATAAATTTGTTGTTATATGAAGTCACTCTTCCAAGCTTGTAAATGTTTTCATATCTCATTTCAAGATATGGTTACCTTTTATTTCCTTGTCCTTATTTTGCTATATTAAATAGGAATTTGTGTCTTAGTGAGAAACAGTTTCTTACTGTGGTGTTATACCATATCATATTCTTCAGAATACTTACAGAAGTAGAGTTCACTTGGTTTGTTGGGTTTGTGTTACTGCACTTTGTAAAGGTGTTTCTTTGCAAAGGAAATCTTCCAATGTTTTGCTGTTACAGAACTAAATGGTTGGGGTTTTTTGTCCTGAATGAATGAATGAATCTTCCCATCCAGTCTTTAGTTTTTCCTTGATACTTTTGATCATGAATGTTTAACTTAATTTGGCTACAATGAGAAAGGCAAATAAAAAGCATGTGCAGGCTGATTTTCTATGTTGTCTATAGTCCCAGCCAATTACGTTAGGCAAGATCCATGCCTAAAGTAAATACAGTTATTTTTATTGTTTATTGGATAACTTTTTCATTATGTACACTGGATTGTGACAAAATTGTTTACTTTGCTGTGAATATCAATTCATAGTTTCCCAGATCCTCACTGCAGACAAGACAGAGCAGGGTAGGCAGGGACATTCTGATTTGCTGGGTTAGAAGCATTTGCCATTTGAGGAACCAACTAAAACACAGTTGCTCTTTTTTAGCACTGTGGTAGACAACATAGGCTATGTGATTTTATCTTTCTTTCTGATCAGTCTTTAACTAAGAAATATTCCAGAAGGCAAAGACTTGTTAAGATGCAGTCAGTGGTTTTTTCTAAGAAGAATTCTTGTTACTCACTGTGCTGAGCTGAAGAGCTGCATGGGGTGCTGATGCAACAGGCTCGTATTCATTCATCCTGAGATCATGATGACGTCTAGATTATTTAGCTTGCTTATTTTTCTGTCATGCCTGTTTAACTATAGAAAGGTTAGAAAAAAAGTACTTGTTACCCAGTTGGAGCAGCCAATTTTATTTCAGAGAAGTTAAATGTGCTCATTCTCATAGGTTTCTGTGGTTTTTTACATTCTGCTTTAAACTGTGTCTCAATCATCTTACTTCAGCATTTGAGACTGTTCTTTCTAGATGAAAGCTGGTTGTGTTGAGGACCATGTTACAATCCATAGTTACATTCTCCATACTGACTGATTAAGGGTTGTGTATATGAATGACAACCAAGATCATCGCTAGGTTTTTATAGAAATAAATTATCTTAAGATACCAAAAACATAGCGGACTTGACAGAAAGTAGAAGTTTTGTGCATGTTGAATGGTGCAAAGCAAGGTGGGAAGGCAGTTGTTTTGTGTTTTTAAGATGGAGTTTGGCCTAAATTAAATTCGTAGAGTATTAAATATTCCACAATATATTGTGAAATAATTCTTTAAGAATTCAGTGACACTTAATGTTAGAGAATTTAAGTTGGTAGCTCTTCGATGTCAGACCTTTGAACTAATTTGGGTTTGTTCTTCAGCTTACAAAGCACTTTCTTAATTAGATTAGCCTGCCACAGGCTGTTGACAATTTCAAATGTTAGTGGCAATAAGAACAAATAAAATTAATTAATCTATATAGAAAAAAAAAAAGAAAAAAAAGAAAAAAAGAAGGAAT
>JANHGN010018296.1:0-17700 GCA_024605025.1 Megaceryle maxima
GAGATTCCCAACCTGCCTGGACCCTGCGCTGCTGGGCCCCCTGCTCTGGGTGACCCTGCTGGATGGAGCAGGGGGGTTGGACCAGATGATCTCCAGAGGTCCCTTCCAACACCTACCAGGCTGGGATTCTGTAACATAGCACAGGCCATTTTCTCAGTGGGAAAGATGCTTCCCATCAGATGCACTGGAGGCATATTATTATTATTATTATTATTTACAATGTGAAGTTGGTGAGCACTTCTCTGTACAAGTACCAAATGATTTCTTCAGTTCCAGCACTGCAGCTCCTCGGGGCTATTTCCTTCCTGTTCATTTCTCAGCCATGCTTTTCATGTCTGAGCGCATGAGCTCCGCCAATGCCCGGCCTCTTTTGGGAGCCCACCCTGCTCCAGACTTTACCTGCTGCAAAGTTACAGTATGGAACTAAGGAAAATAAAAGCCACTGATACTCAGCTTCTGTTGTGTCACCTGCAATGCCGTGTCTGGCATGATGGCTTCATGAAATGGACTCTGAGTTGTTGGTGCTGGATGTCACAAGAGCATTTTAAGTAGAAGGTGGAAAGTTATTCCAGGGGGCTTTACTTAATTATACAAGTTCTATCTTGTTATGGAGCTAGGATACAATAAGAACAGTAATTATGGTGGGGTTTAGGGTTTCCTCAACTGAAGAACTCAGATTGCTGAAGGTAGAGCAAGTTATAATATATAATGGAGAAAAACCTTCAAATATAAAGCAAGTAAAATCCAATTATGTATCCATCCCTTCCATGGTGATTATTGCTCACCCCCTGATTTAGCCAAGCAGTGTTTTAACTACAGAAATACCTTTGAGGGGGTGGGGTAAAATACTCATTTCTTGGCCATAAATCCTTCATTTGAGTGGATATCTAAAAAAAAAAAAGTAATGGGCAAAAATTCTTTCCATTTTACACCCTGAAAGTTGTTTTTTTCCCAGCTTATACATGAAGAGAAAAATTGCAGGACTGCTTGAAACAAACTCTTCTACAAGAAATTTTCAATTACACAGCACTCTTTGGTCTATTAAAAGGAGTTTCTGATGGGTATCTGTGCTGACTGTACAGAAATCCACCTGTAAGTCAGCTGCTAAATGCCAGTCATCGAGGAAATGCCCTGTATACACTCAGTGGTGTGCTGCAGAAGGGCTGGGTCTAGATATATGTGTGTGTGTATATGTGTCTATATATACACATCTATATATATACTGCAGTAATGCAAATCAGGAAATAAAGTATTTTTACCCACTCGCCCAAATACCAACAAGGTCCGTGTGGTGACAACACACAGACTGGCCAGCCACCAACTCCTGGTTCTAGAAAGGTTCATGTTAAAACCCACCTTAGCTCCCAGCGAGCTGTGAGTTCACCCTGGCACTTTGTGCAACCACCCCATGGGACTGCTGGGGTGGACACAGGCTTCATTTTTATCTGCTGCACCCCTATTGTTCATCTGAGCACCATTATTTCTCTTCTACTTTGTAGCAGAGCCCAGGAGCTCAGCAGATGCCTCCCCTGCCTGGCCTTGCTCCAGCCAGGACCCTGCTTCTCTCCTGTGGCAGGGACCAGCCCTGTGACACCACGATGTCCCCACGCTGGCCATGCCTACCCATGGGCTGGGAAGTGTGCTTCATTTCAGCCCATGGCACGGTTTGGAGTTACGCTTTTGAGACGCATCATCTGCCTTCAATGCCCTATAGGGGAGGAAATGCAATAAATAAAATTGTCTGAACTCTGTAGGAGAGCAGAGAACTGGAATAAAACACTTCCCTGCTCTCTTGCCTTCTCCTAGGGCTGTGCCGAGGAGCTTTTCTTCCTGTCAGTGCCACCCCAAGAGCTGTTTCATGTGGCCTGTTCCTTTGTCTCGCAGAAGGCTTTGTAGCCCACCCAACTGCGCACAAAGAGCCAAGAGATGCTTTTTTTTCCTCCCTCTGGTCCAATATTGCTCTTTTAAGCATCTGTCAAGAGGACATCACAAGCAACAGCCCCCTCCAAACACTAATACCAAGAAGCGACGCTCCAAATGCAGCGGAACGATTCTGGAGCCTGAGTCTGGGTGCCAGAAATGAGGCAGGAGAGCTGTGCCATAAAACCTCCAGGCAAACCCAAGATGCTGGAGGATGAGCCCTTCTCCTGCCATCCAAAGGCAGTGGAGCTCGTGGCTCGACACCAGCCCCTTTCCCAGGGCACTTGGGCTATTTCCCAGGAGAAACCCCAGTTACTCAGAGGTTTAAGATACCCTGAAGTGGAGCACTGTGCTGTGGAGCTTGGCACTGCTGTCCTGGGTGTTGCTTTGGTGCATCAGAGCCTCCCTGGACAGGGTGACTGGGCACAGATGGAAACTTCAGCCCAGAGCAGATCTTGCTCTCATGGCTTCTCTGGCGGCAGCAGTGGCTCTTTTTGCATTGTACCATGGCAGACACCACAACAGCAGGTCCCAAAACCAACAGTGGAGGTCACTTTTTGGCATTTTTTTCTCTTTCATATTCCAGAAATAAAGAAAATCTAAAAATATCTTTAATTTGCTAGGTCAGTTGAAGACTAAACTTGCACTGAGCTAACTTTAAGACTAACTTCTTCTGATTCTTTCTTTTTTTCTTTTCACATGAGACTCCAGTTGCAGAGCAGAACATAAATCACAATGACAGAAAATTATATCCTGCAGCTGAATATTGAGCTGTCAGCAGTCTTGGCTAGTGCACAAACTCGCCTGTGAAAAATCAACTACGGCCTTGGGAAACACTCTCTTCAGTAAAACAGGAGTCCTCGGAGCAGCTGAGCACCACAGCCCGGATGTGTACATAAGGAACATTTTCCAGCCCAAGTTGACCACGACAGCTGTGAAATGTGGCACTACATTTCAGCATTGTCTCTTGGTGGCCACCTTGCTTGTATCTGAAGCAGTCAGGGAAAGAAGTGGCTTAGGAGAGAGACCTGCTGAAATTCAAGGATGGTCCTTCTTGGTCCTGGTCCCTACAAGGACAGAAGATCTATGCCTGCCCTTCTGCACACAGGGCAATGTTAGGAGGATATGTTCTTCAGAAGAAAAAGCCACCCCAAATGATCTGTATATTACAACACATTAAAGATATGAAGTATCGTTAGCAACGATGCAACATGGACAGAGGTCTTGAGACTCGGTAGTTACTCACGTCCATCAAATCATCCTCAGGAGATGACTAAACATCCTCCTTGGCCAGGGACCATTTATCACTGTCAGTGCTGCAGAAGCTGAGCAGCTATCTATAGCTCCATGTGCTCTGAGCCAGATCCTCTGCCCAGACTAAACTGGTTCATTCAGATCAGCGCTTCAGCCTGAGACATCAGGAAGCAGCAGAGTGCTGCAGAAAACCAGCTTTGCAATTTTAACTCTTCACTTGGTCACTTGGCAAGAGAAGCTCCAGCATGGTACCAGGGCTACTGACCAGCAGAAAGTGATGGTGTACTCCTGGTGAAGCATAAAACCAAACCCCAGACTGCCCAAGAAGCAGTAAAAAATCAACCTCTGAAGAATGAGAAGGTTCATTTACTGTCTGGGTTAGATTCCTACTTGGACATGTCTGTTCTGACAAGCTAAATTCCCTACCTAGACTCAGCTGTCAGGAATGGTGACTGTCCCCATGTACTTGGTGCTGGTGAGGCTGCATATCAAATACTGGGTTCAGTTTGGGGCCCCTCACTCCCAGAAGGACATTGAGGGGCTGGAGCATGTCCAGAGAAGGGCAATGGAGCTGGGGAAGGCTCTAGAGCACAAGTGCGGTGAGGAGCAGCTGAGGGACCCAGGGTTGTTGAGCCTGAAGAAAAGGAGGCTCAGGGGAGACCTTCTGGCTCTCGACAGCTCCCTGAGAGGTGACTGGAGCCAGGTGGGGGGTCAGTCTCTTCTCCCAAGGAACAAGCGACAGGACAAGATAAAATGGCCTCAAGTTGCACCAGGGGAGGCTTAAACTGGACATGAGGAACAATGTCTGCCCTGCAAGGGTTGTCCAGCCCTGGCCCAGGCTGCCCAGGGCAGTGGTAGAGTCCCCATCCCTGGAGGGGTTTCAAAGCTGTGGAGCTGTGGTGCTGAGGGACATGTCTTAGTAGTGCCCTGGCAGTGCTGGGGGAACATTTGGACTCAATGATCTTAAAGGTTTTATCCAAGCAGAATGATTCTGTGATTCTGATTCTATGATCTGCTATGTCATTTGCTACAACGATGCACTCAGATGCAGTTGATACCTGTGAGGGATGAGGGGATCTCCAATGGTTCGCACAGTCCTTGGCAGGAACTCCTAGGAGTCTTCAAAGGGAGTGAAGCAAATACATGGAGAAGAGAATATTGCTGGGGAATGGAGCTGCCAAATGGCTGCGAAGGCAAACACATGTCTGGGTGCCAGAGGTGTCCTGCTGAACTGGGAGCCAGTCATCCCACTGGGAGCAAGGAGGGGGTGTCTAAGCACCAAACCCTCACGTCACACTGTCCTAGGAAACTTCTCTCTCATGCCGGGTGGAATGACTTTCTGAGTGCCTCGCTTGTGCTCGTTTCCAACAAAACATATGGAGAACAAAAAGGAAACAGCTGGATTACTGTGTGGACACAATGTTTAGCAGAGAAAAGTCTAAGCAGAAGTAGCTGACATGGATAGTCATGGCCACGGGGATGGAAACAGCCTCAGAATGCATCTCAATTCAAGACCTGCCGAAACTTGACTTCCGAGAGCAAGAGCAGATGGGGATTGATCAACACATGATTAGTATCCCAGGCTAAAATTAGCCTTTACATAGTTCTTTAAAAATAGGGGTGGGGAGGAAAAACACCAGGTGGGGCCAAATCAAGGCACCAGAGTTAATTTGAAAAAGACAAATGATCCCACATTCCAGCGTACGGAGCTGCAGTCATTTGGAAACCTGCTCCGTAACGCTGCGCGTCGCACGACCGCTGCCCTTCCCAGCGGCACGGCTTTCTGTGAGACAGCAAACCCCAGGCCACAAGCTCTTCTTCCCCTCTGTTTGGACAAGGGATCTCTCTGGGTCACCACATGGGCTTCCCCCTATCTCCTCAGTTAAACAGCGCATACTCCTTGTTGCAGAAAATGAGGTAAAAAAAGCTCGAAACCGCTTCTCTTGACAGCATATTCTTCAGGGGCTCTTACCGTGGCTGTGAAATATGTGAGACAGAGTTTAACAAGATTTTCTTTATGAGGAATGTAAACAGACACTGTAACCTTTGCTGGTTTCTTTGGACAGATGCAATAATTCTACTCGGTGCCACGAGTGAAACTCACGGTTCTGTGAAATGTGCAATTTAATCAGTTTGGCACCAAAAACCCCAAATAAATCACAGTGACTGACAGCATACTGATGGGCAGTTGATGGATGGTTGTAGAGCACGTTTCCTGACATTGTGATGAGAGACAAACCTGCACCAAAGCTACTAAACACACCCAGGTTTGGAGCAGGTCCCAGAACTTCAGGGAACCCTGTACCTGGACCCCGTATCTCATAGAATCATGGAATCACAGAATTACTATGGTTGGAAAGGACCTCTAGGATCATCAAGTCCAACCTTCATCCCAACATCTCCCAAACCACTAGACCGTGGCCTCAAGTGCTACATCTACTTGTTTTTTAAACACCTCCAAGGATGGTGACTGCACCATCTCCCTGGGCAGCCTGTACGAACAGATCTCCCTGGGATAGAAAGAAAGGCTTTTGTGGTTAAAACACCAGATTTTGAAGAGCTGCTGTGACAGGGTGCATGATGCAGGGCAGAAGGTTTGTCCTCAGGAAGCAGCTAGCACCTTCCTTTGCTTTGCTGCCATCATTTGGGAAGATGTATTTGCTCAGAGAGTTGGGCACCATCAACAGAAGCTCCTATTCACAAGCCATGCAGCCAAGGACGCCTTCTACATTGCTGTTGGAGTTGGTGGCCTCTAGAGACAACCACTGCCATGCCATCTTGTCCTGTGCAACCCACCTGCAAGACCTCCAGGACATCAAACCCATTCTAGAGACCTCCAGCAACCTTCACTGCTCTTCTCTTGCCTCCCAGAACTGTGCACACGGCTAATTGTGTTTAATTGAGACTCATTTAAATTCAAGCATCCACAAACAGGTAGAAATTAGCAGCCAAATTGTTTGCTAACACCCAAAGGAAGCCTGTGGGCTTGCTTCTTAATCCTTCCTATGTATGTTAAACTGCTACAGTTTTAACTGAGCAGAATAAACCAGCTTAGGTACAACCCTTCTTCGGGCAAGAGACCTCAACATACAGGACAACACTAAGACTGAGGGGATAGGAAGTTATCTTCCTGCACAAATTACTTAAAATAAATACATAAATAAAAGCTTGGCAAATGCTAGCAAACGTTCCCCAGATCTTTTTCTGAATTTCCAGGCACTTCCTGGGGTGAACTCTTGCATTTTGCAAATGTACACATGCTGGAAATTGGAGTGTTGTGATAATTTGTTTGTTCCTCATCAGTTGGCTGCATGGTGATGCTCTAACTAATGAGCTCGAAGACACAATTCCAGAAGGAATTGCTTAGAAGAGGATGTTGAGAGTACTGGTAGGGCTAAAATAGGTGCATGGGGGAGCACTTAGTGTCCCTGCTGCTGTTTGCTCTACTAGGTCTTTTTAAACTGGCACTTGCCAGGATCTGGTGTGGGACATCACGCGGGGGAGCAAGGAGGAGGTTGGAAATAGTGACCACAACAGCAGAAAGGAAGTGGTTCAGGAAGAACAAGTGGGGCTTTGTCAAAATACAGAAGTAATAGGCAGCAGAGGTGACTGGAACAGATCAGAAGCTGGAGGGTGGCAGTGGCAAACTTCCATGGATGTGATATGTAAAGCTGGGGAGAGGGTCAACGCAAGTATTTCCAATACTTGTCTTCATTGACACGATCTTCACTCACGCCAGTTGCAAGTTATCCCTTGAATAATCCCAGTTCCTGCCACTTCTCGGGATCCATCGCACCAACCGGCTGCTGAACACACAACGCTACGGAAGCTGTCTTCCTCCACCCATCCTTATTTATTTTCTCTCTCAGGAAATACAGCACATGTGAAAATGTCAGATTATGAGCTTTGGAGATAAAAAGTCCTGACAGTCTTTGTACGGGCTGTGGACAGGACGTACAGAGGTTCACCTTAAGTAAGAAATAGTCATGAAGAAACACAGGGCAGAGATGGGGAGAGACGTGTTGTGAAGCTCTGCCATCAGGACAGAGGGCACTGGTGGATAAATGCTTTCATGTGGGAGCATCACACCAGAGCATGAGATTTTATTAGAACTGACTTTTTTTCCACCGCCTCCAAAATCCCTCATGCAAAAATGCACTGGAAAGTCAAACTGGTTTGAACAAATATTTAAACAAGCAGCTCACTGGTGTTCAGGCATCTGGGCAGCAATTTTCCTTGTCAGAACTGCAGAGCTCTCTCGTCTTGTAAAGCATCAGCAGTTCAGCAGGGACCAGGTGTTAGAAGCGTGTGTACCAGCGTTAGGATGGAGGAGAAGGAGCAGCACACACCTGGTTTTGCACTGGTTCCCAGCTTGCTTATCCCTGAACACATGTGGGGACAGCTAGTGAGCTGGAACACAAAACGCTTCTGCCTCTGCAGAGATGCACATTCACCCCTTGGTCACCTGGGTTTCCCCCATCACGCTTGCCCAGACCCATTTCACCCAGTGTTGTTTGTCCAAAAGCAAGATGCTGGGCACCTAAACTTCTTCAGGAGCCTCCTCCTCAGGACAGACAGGTCCCTCCAAGGGGAAAGGGACGAGTACTCATCCTGTGTTCATCCCATCTTCTTAGATAACAAGTCTGCATAGGAAATATCTTCTGGAAGAGTTGATTTTTTTAATCTAAAACAGATGACAAGCTCATACCCCAGAACTAGTTCATTGCCAGCCAGGTTTAGGTGTAGAGAATCTGGTCTAAAGTTTATCTAAAGCTAACCAAGATAACTCCTACCTCTTGCATTACTGCAGTCTGGGAGCACAGGGTGGAAATGAACCATATATTCTTGTTCAAGTGCAACAGCCCCCAGGTTGGCTGGGGGTGGGCTGGAGGATTGGAAGCTCTGCATGGTCCATATGGCTGCACGGACAGCACAGATGTTTTCAATACCAGCAAGTCTCCCTCTCCCCCTCAGAAGTTAAACGCTCTGTTTGCTGAGAAAATCCGAGGGCTGCCCCTGCTTTGCCAAACTATCCAGTCTAACAGGGTGTTTGCAAGCACCGTGAGACTCGGCTCTGCCTGACTGGATTAATTATTGATGACCTGCGTGGCTCTGCCAAATGACCTTACTCAATTCAGTAGAAAATAATTTTAAACACCCCTGAGAAGGAACTTGGACATCAATATTTTCTTTGTACATATATACAAACAG
The DNA here is from genome assembly GCA_024605025.1 of Megaceryle maxima. NCBI lineage: Eukaryota > Metazoa > Chordata > Aves > Coraciiformes > Cerylidae > Megaceryle > Megaceryle maxima. The sequence continues at coordinate 8,386 of JANHGN010018296.1, forward strand.
ATGTGCATCTGAAATTGTGCACTGACTATTAACAGGACTTAATATTACACAACAGCGGGAAAGATTAATTTCATGGGCTGAATTTGAAGCTCAAAATGGTTCAGGCATCTCACTCTGTTAGACACTTTTAAAGACCTTAACCTAAGAGAATATTTCATTGCTTTTCTTTAATACACTGCTTACAAAATCCATATGAAACATGTAAAGTGAATGCTGGCTGCTGCCTTTGCAAAGCACCGCACGGAGATTTAAGTTACAGAGCTCTGGCAGATCCAGATACTAGCAAGAAAGGAGCTTTGCAGATTATAAAAGAAAGAAGTTTCAATTTAAGATTTCAAATGCTGCTTGGAGAAGTTTAATTTTAAAACCATTAGGCCAAATTGGCACTGATAATGTAACCCTCTAAACAAGCCACTCAAAGGCACGGCATTAAAAAGACTGCTTCTCACCAAGCAAGAATGTGAGCCACCCTAAGGAGAATAATATTTGTCTTCCAATGGTGCTCGCTACATCAGTGTTAATTTTAAATGAGAATGAAACTCTGAGGTATCTGTGCCACTCCCAGGAAACTCCAGCAGCCAGACATGAAGGCAGCCACCTCTCCTTCCAAAGGGCAGGAACAGCCAATTCACACACATGTTGAGAACCAGAACCTCCCCGTACCAAAACCTTTCGCAGGTGAGAAGCCAAAAAAGCACCTACGGTGGAAAATTAAAGCACGTTCTACATCTCTGGCTGCAAAGCTGCTCATCCCAGACAAGGCAATGACGTGCTCACGCAGCAACCCTGGCACAGCAGGACCTCTGTCTGACTTCTCCTCCTCCCAGACCAGATAGGAACGTACCATCCAACCGCATTACCCTCAAGGATGTCAGGAACCCACCTGTTTGTACACACGCTCATGTTATTAACTGATATAAAGAAACAGAAGACATACTTGGACTAACTGGACAGATTTCAGCCTACATATTCAGTCAGTACATTATTCATATCTTCTGAAAGGGCTTGGAGCCACCTGAGCTTGCAGAGCCCACCCAAAGAACTCCAGTGTTCTCCTCGGAAGCTTCAGCCCTTTCTAACTTTGCTACAGTTATTCCAAATAAGCTCATTTGCTTAAGCCACTCTGTAAATGAGGTCTTCATTACCTTCTCATTGGAAGTTTGCATGCTGTGAATGTCTACCTACCTTCGCTTCCAGGACCACAATGCCAAGGAGATGAGACTTCATTTGCCTAGGAAATATTTTTACCAGTGTCTGCATACCTATAGATGCATCCATACAGCACCATTTGCATTAAAGGTTTTGGACATGGGAATATCTTTTTCTATCTGCATGGCCCCTGCAGCAGTGCAGCCTTCACTTGGTGATGCTGAACTTCTACTATGATATCTTTTTCTTCTTTTAAATAACACATTTCTATGGATTACTCTGAGCTCCTTCCAGCTTCTGCCAGTGGCTGTTATAAAAGCAGGGATTGCAGCACGAGCAAGAGAAATGGCTCCGTGCACATCACCCAGACAGCAGCTCCTTCTGGTCCTCTGGCATATAACTCCCCAAAGGTGGCAGCCCACAGAGACATTTATTTTCCAGAGCCCGCATCAGCTGCTTGAAGTGACGGAGTTGATCAGCAGCTTTGCTTTTTGCTTTGTTTCAGTGATGGGAAAACAGGTCCCGTCTGGCAGCTGAGCAGTAAGCCTTGTGCCTGCAGCCAATGGGCTACTGTATGGGGCTGCTGGAGAGCAAGCTCCTAAATCCAAGAGAAGACACCACAATCCTCTATAGACCAGCAATAGGAAACCCATGTGGGATCCCTTTTTTTAACTAGCAATGGAGATCTTAGGCTAGGCTACCTTCCTCCAGAGAAATGCAGGATGTCCTCTGTTGATTACGCTCACAAAGATGGGAAGCTGGTCAAAGAATGATGACATGCTACAGTTATGGACCGTCCTTCATCCAAGTATCTCAAGCTCTCAGGAAGCGCAGCAGGAAAGGTGTAGCACCGCTGCCCTGGAAGCATGCTCTCTGCAGCCATGCGGGGACGGCCACGGTGTCTTCCTTCTCCTCCTGGCTCTCTTCCACCTGGTCCTCCCACCAGGCAGGACTCGGGAGTGAGTGCTGGCCCGAGGAGAGCTAGCTAGCACATTTTTCAAGGTGTCAAACCACATCTACGTTTGCGCTTAAGAACGGATTACGGGAAGTATGCTAAGCTAACATTGTTAGTGTAAGGATTAAATCCCCAGCGCTCCTGGCGTTCAGCCCTCTGCCTGGACCACGAGAATAGTCCAAGGTTTATAGACTTCCTTCCAGCTTTGAGTTACAGCTCCCCAGCTGAAGGTTGCTGGTGTGCCTGACTTACTGCGTGCTATAGCACAGGCATAGTGCAGACTCAGCGCAAACCCCCAAGAGTTTTGTCAAATACCAAGGGGATTTTGCTCCACATTGTTAAATAAATAATCCCAAATTTAAACAAATGACTGATGAACACTCGGGTTTGAGCAGCAAACCATTTGAGACACTTTTTTTCAGCTTGAGGGGGTTGCAGCCCATAAGTTCTGCACAAGGTAAGGTCTGTGTCCTGTGCTGACCTTGCATAGTGTCCAGCACCATCTTCTCCATTGATCCCTGGTCACCACTTTCATAAATATAATGGCTAATAATACTGTGGCCACCTCCAAATATCTTCTTTAAATTAGATTGTGTGGGGCTGACTGGATACTTCCCCTGGCAGTTTATTGCTGGGTGTTACTCACATGTACAAACTGCAGCCTGAAACCACAAAATCACCAGGACTCTGGCATTATGAGCTTTGTACCTCTCAGGGCATGCTGCAAACAATGGCACCAGGCACCACCCCTGGGTTTGCAGACCCTGCCACATTCATCCTCGTAAGGCCAAGAAGGTTTCTAAGTCAGTCAGTCAGTCCTTCATGAGTTCCAAGACCCAGAAGCCAACGAACAAGCTGTGCAAGGTGCCCAGAAGATCTGTGAATGAAGGGGGGGGGGGGGGGGCCAGGGGGAAGAAAACCCCCCCCCCCCGCCCAAACCCAGACAGAAGGTTTTCCCCCTGGGGGTATGTGAGCACCCCCAAGGGAAAACTGAAAAAGCGCAAGTCATAGGAGAGCACAGAGCTTCATGTCTAATGATGGCCTCTACACACCAGTAAGGCTGTTGCAGCAGCTCAGTTTCCACTGGTGTACCACCTACTTTGGGATGGTACTTAAGTGTTTCTTAGGGTCAGACTGAAGTTGGTACAAGACTTACATATTAAAACAATAGAAAAAAGGACTCACAGTTTTACAATAGATGAGGAGGAAACCGAAATAAACAACAACAGCAGCATGAAGACTGCTTTACCTTCTTGGTACCTGTAGTATTTACTTTTATCTGAGCATTTCTGTTGAGACTAGTTCCCTCCCTTTGCTCCAGTTTCAGGTGAAGAGTAATCCTTTAGAGAATGAAAGTCCCCTACTACTGGTTGTAGCTGTGGGCCAGCTGCTTCTGTAACCCAACCTGGCTTTCACTGAAATTTATTTACATAGCATGCTTGATACCTTTGAGAAAATCTACTACTTAAAGTACTTCAAAGGATCACTTTGTACTGGAGGTGGAACAGCCAAGCAGACTCTGCACATATTGCTAAATTCTTGCAAGGCATCTTAGGGTGGAGGTATTTGTCTATGAAGTTAAAACCAACCCAACAAACCCAATCCCTTTCAAATTGCATTTGAGACAGCACAGAGCAATCTCTGGAGGACTGATCAATCCTTTCTGCTGTGTTTTGCTGGTTTGTTCTTTTTTTTTTTCCCCCAGTCTACAGTGAAGCAGTAGCTTGGAATGTAGGCTTGGTGTGTGTATGTAAGTATAATAAAGAATTTTTTTAAACCAACCACTCAAGCATTTGTGTGGAAAGGACTTCACTAGAACATAAAGAGAGAGCCTTCATCTTTGTTAAGTAAAACATTAAAGGAAAGGTTCTAACTTACAGCACTATACATTAATGCTCAGCAACATAAGGGGTTTAATTGCCTGTTGCTTTCCCACCATAAATTACTACCTACAGCTAATGGAAAACCTTCCTCCAGACCTGTTTGTGCACCTCCCTCCCATGAGATATGTTCATGCTGGATGGAAACAGCAGGGTAGCCTGGAGTTGTCCAATGTCTTGAGAAAGCAATGAAAATTTAAGAGTATCCCACGTTTGGGATAAGCTGTTTGAGAAGCTCACTACAGATGTAACACTCTGCAGGTTTTATGACTCCATATCTCTGCATTTAATGACAAGCCAGTACACGCTGAAGATGTCCTATAGTGACTTAATACAACAGTGAGACAAGACATACCAAGTCTTAAGAGGAGTGGCTGAGGGACCTGGGGTTCTTCCACCTGAAGAGAAGGAGGCTCAGGGAAGACCTTGTTCTTGGCAACTCCCTGACAGGGGGTTGGAGCCAGGTGGGGGTCAGTCTCTCCTATGCAAAGTGTTTCCTTTAACTTTCAAACCCCACCTGTGTCTCCTTTTACATCTTCTTGCATTTTCTATTGTCACTTCAAAGAAATGCCCGAGAAGATGTGCGTGTGGCCCCAGAACAGCTACAACCTGGTGCCTGCTGGGAGGCACTGGTGGGACCTGGATTTCCTCCACATCCCCTTGAAGCCCGAGCCCTGACACATAACAAAGTCCAGCAGCCAGCTTTGCTGCTCTGTGAAGTCAAGTGTGAAATCCTCTTACACAAGAGTGGGTAAATCCCAAGGAAGAAACTCCACCCCAGGCTGAAGAATCTCATCGTGAAGAAAAAGCTCTGAAAACACGCTGCCTAGGTGTCCTTTTGCTGCAAAACCTAACAAAATATTGATTCAGCTTCCAAAGAGGAGGCTAAAACCTGCAGGCTGTGCAAATCCTAAAACCCACAGGTCTGGCAGCTGCCACCCGCACGACCCTTCGCTGCGGTTACGCTTCAAGAAGCCGTTTTCCAACCTTCCCTTATGGAGACCTACAACATGGAGGTAAAAACAAAGTAAAAACATCTGTATCTTAAAATAGCCTTCTGAAGTCACCAGAAGGATGAGTTTTCTCCAATGTTTAGGAGGTCTCTTGGTTACTTTGGGTATTCTGGCATAGCAATATTTTCCTTTGCTCTTCACCTCCCTCTTTTTTATACTTAAACTTTTTGCCCAATTTAACAACCATAAAACCAACTCTAAACTGTCGTGGACTTCAGGCTTCCACAAGTACATTGCTTTTAGCATGGAAACAACATTCACATGACAATTCTCCCTCCGGTGGTACTGGGTTGGCATTCCTGTGAGTGCCCCATGGGTGTGTTTTTGCCCCATGCCTGTACTCAGAGCCCTCCCTGGCTTTCTAGATGACGTGCTTTTGATACGGACTCTGATACAACTTGGCTGGTAGCTACCGATACTTGATTACTCATTAATATGAAGTAAGATCAGACAAGCTCCTGAGGCAACCCAGGCAAGGACACCAGGGCAGGTGCCTGCTGCTTCCCAGCTGATGGGATTCCATGGAAATAACACCCTCAAGGTGAAAAGGGGGTATTTACAGGAGAAAAACTTGAGTGGATGGCAACCAGGTTGATTGTTAAGCCAGCTTTAACATCTTACACAACAAACAAGCAAGCAAAAAAAAATAAAGGAGGAAAGACCAGGCATGTGGCTTGAGAGAGCAGCCATCTCTGTTGTGCCCCAGGTTTTCACTTGAGTTATAAACAATGTGGGACATTCTGCAGAATTAAAATTACAAAACATAATTAGGGATAATTGCTAGAGGCAAAAACTCTAACTCTGAATGGCATCTGCCTGAGTCCTGGCTTCAGGGGCTTCCTTATATTTCCTAACTCTGGAAGTCACTTGTCCAGCCTTTGGGAGTAAAACAATGTGTTAGTGATGCTCCAGTCAGGTTTGCTGGAAGACTTTTATCTTCTGCCTAGGACTAAGCACTTTAGAAAAACTTTCCACCCAGTCTGTGGCCAGTTACATCACTGTAACCTGATTTTAACTCATTAGCCTCTATGGCTAACGGTAGCTTGTATCCTATGGCAGCGTCTTACATGTCAGTGTACTGACCCCAGACAAAGACTTTTTGTGCTTTTGCAGCTAACCCAGCAGATCCTGGCTCTGGAAATTCCAAGAAACCAGGTAATATGAAAAAGGGCCTGAAAAATGTTTAATTAACATTGATGCAGAGTAAACTGGGGTTCTCAGGTAATTATCAGTAGATGATAGTGAATACTATGGTGAAATGATGCTCTACTGAAAATGATTTGCTGATGAAGACAAGCCTTAAGTGACTCCTAAACCACGCTGCCATTCGCGCACGCAGTTTTAATAACAGTGGTTTGCACCCCAAGAAAGGTCATTGCTTTCTGGGGGGGGGGGTGGAATCTCGAGGGAGAGATCTATAATGTCTATAAATATCTGAGGGGTGGGTGTCAAAAGGAAGGGGACAATCTTTTTTTCTGTAGTGCCCAGCAACAGGACAAGGAACAAGGGGTATAAACTTGAGCATAGAAGGTTCCACCTCACCATGAGGAAGAACTTCTTTACTGGGAGGGTGACAGAGCCTGGACCAGGCTGCCCAGAGAGGCTGTGGAGTCTCCTGCTCTGGAGACTTTCAAAACCCATCTGGATGCATTCCCGTGTGACATGACCTGGGTGATCCTGCTCTGGCAGGGGGGTTGGACTCGATGATCTCCAGAGGTCCCTTCCAACCCCTAACATTCCATGATTCTATGATCTCTCCATTGCTGTGCAGCTAAAGCAACCCTGCTCCTTTGCTCTCCAAGCCTGGTAGGCTTCCAGAAGACAACCCAAGGGAGACCCACCCATGTGATAAGCGCTAACAAGGCTGTAAAACACAATCAGATCTGTGAGCTGGGACTGGTGGTGAGACAGCCCTGAGCCCAAGCTCCAGCAGTGCTGCTGCTGGGGTCCATCCACAGCGGGGAAGCAGCGGGGCTGAGAACCACAGGGCTGAGAACCACAGGGCTGCCAGCTCTCAGGTACCCAACGCCAGCCCCTCAGCCCGCGGGGACTGTGCTATGCAGAGACCATCTCATGTTCTTTGAGGCTGTCCTCCATACAGCTGCTGTATCCAGACTGTCAGCATGACTAAAAACAGAAAAATGAGCGTTTGGTACCTTCCTGAGCTACATTCAATAGCCTCTGCCAAAAGCAGCCGATACAAGTCAGTTGACTATAATCTCTTGAGACATTTATACTCACTACCCAGTAGCCATTACCATGCATTACTTGGGGTTGTCAAAGGAAAAGAGAAGGCTCCACTAAGACCTTACTGCAGCCATTCAGTACGTAAAGGAGCCTGTCAGAAAGACGGGGACAGACTTTTGAGCAGGGTCTGTTGTGACAGCACAAGGGGTGATGGCTTTAAACTGAAAGAGGGAGATTGAGACTGGAGAGAAGAAGAGAGAGTTTTGACAGTAAGGGTGGTGAGAACCTGGCCCAGGCTGCCCAGAGAGGTGGTTGCTGCCCCACCCCTGGAACCATTCCAGGTGAGGCTGGATAGAGTTCTGAGCACCCTGCTCTAGTTGCAGATGTCCCTGCTCCCTGCAGGGGGGTTGGACTGGATGTTTAAAGTTTCCTTCCTGCCCAAAGCGTTCTGTGATTCTATGATTTACAGAAGCACGCTATTTAAGCTGGCTCACAGACATCTGTAGCTTGCTGATGCCCTGGCATACTGGCAGAGCCAGGATTCAGAGGCTGGCAACAATAACTTCACATGGGATCATGGAGCAGAAGGACGAAGGAAAATTACGTATCAGAGAGATGCTGAACTGCAAGGTGACATTTGGACCCAAGTTTTACTACTCTGAGTCTGGGAGATGTTATTTAGATATAAACCCAAAACAACAAGCCAGAATCCCAACCGCTTTCCCAAAGGATTAATTAAGGCATCCTCCTCCCAGCCCCCATTCAGAAAATCTGGCTGGAAACTAAGTAACAGCAACTATTTACCCCATTAAAGCAACGCGGTACGGAACGACAGCCTCCTGGAGCTTCCCACAACTCTGGGTGAGATAACCATCGTTGTTATTAAAGCATGAGCCTCTCCAGTTTTACTGACAGAGACATAAAGTGTCAGAGAATGAGAGCTGCTGAATCCAGCCTCTTGATTAGCAATTAAACACGTTGAGAGGGGCAAGCCTCTGGGCAGCAATGCCCTCCCCATTGATTCGTCGAAAACCTTCTCACATAAATTAGCTGTCCCCGTGATTTTAATGCTCGGGTATGCCCTTGACAAAGGAGCCTTCACAGGGCTCTGTGCAGCCATCGGCTCCAGCCTGGGAGGGGTCCAGAGGGCTGTAGATAAACCTGTGCCCTCCCATGGGGACAAGCCCTAGAGGTCGCCCACGGTCCGGGAGCCTCCTGGATGCCACACTGCGTTGGGGTCCCTCCCTTTGGCTTGAACTCTCTTACACAAATAGCAGACGTGTCCTGGGTTTGCAAGCACAGCAGACACACAGAATCCACGTGCGGATGCCCTGGAACTCCCCAGCTTCCATGGGCTGGCGTCCAGCCTCATGTACCCCCAGGGAGCAACACCCACCTCAGCCGGCAGTGCTGTGATTTACACCAGCGGATGGAGGCGAGATCAGAATCGGGTTGTTTTCTCCATGAAAGTTATTACATCAAACCAAAGGGCTATTCACGTCGCCGGCTCATCTCCCTAATTAAAAGCTACGAGACTCCAAGCTCGGTCTGAGCGAGCGATCAATCCTCCCGACACAATACACCCGCAGAGACGGTTGCAGAACACGTCTGACGCTGCCCAAGGCTTTGTTTCCCCCCGCACCTCCTTCCCTGAGCATAAAAAGCTGCAATTGAGAAGTCCTGGTCCCTCGGAGGGAGCACTGGTTTTTATCAGATGGTTAATGATGAGTACATCATGAAATCATTTAATAGTTCTCATTAAATGCATTGCTGGAGAGCCGGCCTGATTTATGAATGGTATGCTGTGGGTATAAATAAGCTGCACTTTGCTTGTAACACAGCTGGTCAAGAAAATTAATGTTTTGTTTTCCATAACCTTTGTACTCTCCCTTCCTCTGACACTATGGCAAAGCTCAAGGAGCGCAGCTCAATCGTTCTCAGGAGGAGAACGCACATCCGAGTGCATCGCTGGGGCTCAGCCCTGGCAAGGTCCCCAGATGCAGCCCTGTGCTCCCACTTCCCCAAAGCCACCGCCCTGCCCCGGGGATACACCTCCCTGTTTCAAGGCAAAACCCCCAAAAGTGCTTTGTAAGACTTGCCTCTTTTGCATTTGCGCTGGAAGTGCTGCTGG